>CAUHTR010006243.1:0-20493 GCA_959609185.1 Schmidtea polychroa
GTATCATAAGAAACTGTGCCATGCTGACCAATGAAAATTGAGAAATATGTGTCAAATAATTTTTCAATGAGACACATGAAACGAACGATCCAAGACGTAGTTCAAAGTTGTGAAAATTGTTAAAAGAGGAAAACTACAACAACACGAACTAGGGAGAAAATATGCAAAATTCCGGAACCAGGTTTATTTGAAACAATATTTATAGATTTTTGTGGTCCACTAAAACAAAGTTAGTATGGAATGAGATATATCGTAGGAATTATCGATAGTTTTAGTAAATATGTGGCACTACACGCAGTGAAATCACAAGAAGAAAAAACCGTTACAACAATTTTAAGAAATAATTGGATTTTAAAATTTGATGCGCCGAAATTTCTACATTGTGACAGGGGTAAAGCATTTGAGAGCAAAGCTATGGATAATTTAATGAAGGAGCACAACATTAAAATTGTATTTGTAAGCATGTACAATCATCCAGCAAATGGCCAAATCGAAAGACAATTCAGAACAATTAGAGACGCCATTCATATCACTCTAAATGATAAAGATCACAAGAATTGGGTAGAATTATTACCAGAAGTCAAGTTTATGTTAAATTCTACATTTCAGAAAACAATTAGACAAACTCCAAGTGAAAGAGTTTTTGGAAAAAGAATATATAAAGAATGGTCTACAAATATGTCGGTTGAGAATATGGGTTTTAACGAAATAACAGAAAGAAAATTCAAAGTAGGAAACATAGTGCTGGTAAAAAGAAATGATAACAACAAAGACGAGGATCGATATGTTGGACCTGCCGAAGTAATAAAACAAATACGCGAGAGAAGTTATGAAGTAAATTTTGAGAATGGAAAAAGGCTTATAAGAAACATAGAGTGGTTAAAGCTTTTTAAAAAATGCAGGACCATTGGGTGAAGCCCGCGCACCACGTGGTGATATTATAGGGGCAGGATGTTGTCGGTTGACTGATTTATAAATAGAGCATGACTTTAAACTTTATCTTTGTTTTAGTGTTGACATTTCTGGAGAACATGCGCCAGGACCGTGAACGGGCATAGCAACAGATGGAAGTGAATCGGACTAGACTGATGAGACTCAAGGAGCGTTACCGGGAATTTGAAAGAACGTGGTTTCCGCTGGCAGAACTGCAAAAGCGCCTGAAGCTGATTTCCCAGCTGCAGCTTCAGAGTGCTCAAGATCAATTAGAATTGCGAGCTCTCCTTCGGAGAGTTAGAAAACACGAGACCGAAGTCAAGCAATTGATAGGGACGTGATCACCAAAATCCGTCGTCTGTCGGAGCTGACCATCAAGCCCAGCGTCCCTACATCTCCTGCTTCACCCCGACAAAAGATACGTCCGGGTAAAACCGCCCGAGCCAGGCTATGTCAAGCCCATTTAGCCCAAGGGTCAAATGCTCTAGCAATCTCAACAGTGGTTCCAAGAGAATCGAATGATGCACAATAACCTTGTAGGATCACATGTATGATTAAAAACTGACTTAGAAATTATTTTTATGCTGAATCGTATTTTGTATGAACTGTAGTGAACCTCGCTCGCTCGTTAACACAATCTGAAAGCTGGTCTCAACATCAAATATAATCAAGAAGCGTCGAAATAGTATCATGATCGCAAAGCAAAAGATCAGCAAATATTGTTGGGAGATTAAGTTATGTTGGAAAGCCATTACAATAAGAAAGGCTTATCCCCAAAGTTAATGCGAAATTTCAAAGGTCCATATGAAGTCCTAAAAACCACTGACACGAATTTGATATTATAGTTAGTAGCTAATCGGAAAGCGGAACCTATTATGGTACATACAAATCGATGTAAAAGTGTACAGTACCAGTTCAGGATAAAGAACAATTGAGTAAACAAAAGACAGAAATTCCAAAACTCAAGGAGAAACCGAAATGGGATATGGGATACTTCGAAGAACCGATAACCATTACGGTCTAGAATTGTACCGAAAGGCGTCACGTTCTTAGTTATCTGTAGTTTACTAATGACTACAATACAGGCTGCAGTACCAGCAATGTTTTATCCAGTAGCAGTACAAATTGAACATTTGCACTTTGCGCTGACGCATAATAGTTTTCAAATATCAACCACTTGCGATAATAGAACAAGGTTTAGTTTCTCATTTTGTGGAGAATATTGTTTAACATTCGAACTAAATGTCGATGAGAGTGAAAGTTTTCGATGATCTAACAGCACAACAGGATTACTCGTTATGGGTAGTCGTAAACCAATATGTACTTCGGAGTTGGGGTACATATTTTGTATCACGATGGTTATTACAGACACTACCATACACCAAGAAAATATCGATTTCATATCAAGGAGATGAGGTAATTTTTCGAAGACAGATAATTGGAGACGAAAAGGTAAAAGTCAACTTCTTGCTTGATAGAGTTCGTTTCAGTTGCAGAGCTATGGTTAAATACAGGGATGGGGAGTCGGAGTCGGAGTCGATAAAAATCGATCGGCTCTTCGACTCCTTTTCCACTTCGAAAAAAAAATAAAATAAAAAATTTTAATAAAAGCAGTAAATATATAATAAGTCAAATAATTTACTGCTTCTATTAAAATTAATTGATTTTTAATCTAAATTTGATTTTTTTATTAATTGACGTACAAATACAGATATTAACCGTTTATTTTGTTAAGTGCGTTAGTTTTAGTACTTGTATTAATTACATATTGTATATTTTTTAATTTAGAATTTATTTAGTAAATTAAAAATTAGCCATGAGTCATAGAAGTGCTAGGAAATCAGCAGTTTTTCAATATTTTAAATTGAGTGAAAATAAAAGTCACTTTATTTGTCAACTAGAACACGACGACAAGCTGTGTAATGCGAACATTACTGCTTACACTGTGGCTGAGAAATGTGGCAGTAATGCTCCAAGTAGAGCTTCAAATTAAAAGCGCCACTTACAAAGAAAACATCCCAATATTCACAAGTCAATACAGGAGCATGAAGCAGAGGATAAGAAATGTGAGGAAGCTGGGAGTTGGACTTCAAGAAATAAACAAAGATCTCTTACAGAATAATTTCACGGTCAAAAAATTACTGTTACGATGATCGCAGAAATATTCAGAAAACACCTTATAGACTTGGTTTTAAAAAATGGGGTCACACTTTTATTATTTTCATCGCAAGTTTTCCATGGATTAATATGGGAAATGGCATTAAAACTTGGAGTGTCTTTAGAAAGACATGATATTCGGAATTTAATTATCGAAGAAGCTGAAAATCAGAAAACATTATTAAACAAAATTCTGAAAGATAAACTTTTATTTCTAAAGATGGATGCTTGCACTAGGCAGCGAATTAATTACATGGCAATAAATGTCCAGTTCTTTGATGATGAAAGAAATCTGGCAATACAACCTCTTGCAGTGAGAGACACAGAAGCTCAACATTCTAGCGAGTACATTAAAAACCTATTTAAGAAAATTTTAAAAGAATATGATATCTCAATGCAACAAGTTTTGTCAATAATTACAGACAATGCTTCAAATATGACCAGTGCAGTGCAGAAACTTAGTCGTAATGTTAGGGAAGCGGTAGATTTTTTTGAAGATAGTAGTAAAGAACTTTCAGAGGAAGAGTCCTCTAATGTTGATGAAACTGTTAACTCTGCAATCACTGATTTTGTTGGCTTCTCAAATATCCCCCAGATGCGTTGCGGAGTCCATACATTGCAATTCGGGATGGCTTAAAAGAAAGAAATGCATCAAATGTAATAGAAAGGCTGCGCAACATAGCAGTTGTGGCCAGAACACCGAAACTTGATGCAATTTAAAGGCGACGATCAGATAAGGGGCCAATTCTAGATCAAGCTACACGTTGGGGAAGAACCTATGAGATGATTCAGCATCTTCTTGAATTAAAGCCAATATTAATCGATATGGCAAACGCAAACGTTACTCTGACTGACATGCAGTGGGAAGAGGCTTAAAACTTGAAGAATTACTTAAAATCCCGTATTTAGTCACAAAAAAATTTCAAGCTGCGGAATTGACACCAGGATCATTCTACAAAGAATGGAAAAACCTTAGCTACAAATGCTCTCAAATTGGTGGCATTATTTCAGATGGTATAAGAAATTCTATGAAACGTAGAGAGGAAGATCTAATGAACAATGCTGTGTTGCTGGCTGCAATTTATGTAGATCCTATGCACAGGGTACTCTTAACTGACAACCAGCTTGAAAGAGGGAAATCAGCTCTGTGTGATGTAGCTGCCCGAATCAAATCGTTAACGGAAGGTGATTCTGAAGGTAATTGATAATCTGAAAGTGGCCCTGGTTCTCTCCTTAGTGAATCCTCCACATCCAACTCTGATATAGAAATGAATTTTGAAAAATATCTTGATCATGAAGAGAAATCGAAACGCATTTGTTTAATGCAAGACAAAGACGCTGAAGACAACGAGGGCATAATAATTGACAAAATTTAAAAATTTAAAAATTTAAATTAATCGTAAATCAAAACTTGATGTAAAAATTGCAATAGCTAAATATCCTGAAATAGTACAAAATGCTGCCAGTAATGTTACTGCCTTTCCACCTACTCAAGTCAGTGTGGAACGCTTATTTTCCGCTCTGAGATTGATCAAGTCACACCTACGAGCTAACTTGAAAGAGGATATAACCGAAGCCATTCTTTTTTTAAGAACAAATTCCCTTAGCTAAATTTTTTTCAAATTTCATTATATATACATGCAAATTGCAAAGTAAGATACTATAAAAATTAAATATTGTTATACTTGTTTAGAGTTTTATTACGAAATTATTATAAATTTTGCAAGTTCTTTACTTTTTTTAGAAGAGGGAAAGTATTATCTGTTATTCTATTATTAATAACTGTCTATGATAGTACTATAGTTAAAATTTAGGTTCTATAATTATTAATAGGAGGAACGTTTTTGTTTATAGTTATTCGTTGGCATTCAATACAACTATTATACTATTTAAAATACATAAAAATAAAAATCATCATTTCTTTATTAAGAAAATTGTTTTATTTTCCAATATGTATTATGATTTATGAATATGCAATACGAAATGGTAGAAAAGCGTCTGAATCGGAAACGGGAATCGGATATTTTTCAGGAATCGGAATCGGTAATATTTCTACGATTCCAGAACTTTTTTATGTCTATTGTAATGCTAAAATAAAATATTCTAAAATTCATATCTCCGGATATATTTATCGTATACTAATAATTATAACATTTTGAAATTGCTAGTATGTTTCTTTAGCGAAACGATGCAATAAATTTTTCGCAAAAAAAGGAGGGAGTGACAGCTTTATTTCAAAATGGGACAATTTCTTTTGATATTAAATTTCTTCAGCTGCATTTGGAAATTCGTAAATTCATTAATATTTATCGGAAAACAATATTAACACTTCTGAGCTGATAAAATAATATTTACGAGTGCCAGCCTCATTTCAAAGGATGACAATCTTTCCGGTTTTAAAATTTCTTCAGCTGCATTTGGAAATTCGTAACTCCTTTAATATTTATCTTTTTACTATTTATTACTTAACCATATATAAGATGAATACATTTGAATATCCCGAAGCTTCTTCTATCGGCGTAACGTAAAACAACTATCTAAAAAAATTATCTTATTTTGACAACCAAATTTCAAAGGTTAACAAATTTTTCAGTGAACAATTTTCGGAATCAAGTAGTGCCTTAATGAAACTGAAAGGAGTCGAGATTCGGAGTCGATCGTTTTCCAATCGACTCCCCATCCCTGGTTAAATAGAAGTAGATTAATTCAGAGAATAAAAATAAATAATACAGTAGCATTTTTAGCGCTAGTTGTATATTATAGCCCTAGATTATGGGAATCAAACGAATGGTATGAGATTTTCGCAGAAACTATACTATTGCGACCGAAAAATGCAAACATCAAGGAAATGACCAAAACTGGACCAAAAGAGATTCTTCCATTTATTGGGCTAGAACTGATTTCTAGACCCAAAACTTTATTTTGTGACTAAAGTGTGTTGGTACATAGCACGCAATAATAGCAATAAGTTTAGTTAAATATAAAGATAAAAAACATCAAATAAACCATATTAACAAAGAGAAAAACAACAAAAATAAAAACACTGAAATTAACTAAAATCTCACAAATGCAAGAAGTATTGCAAGAAAACTAACTCAAATACAACAGAGAAACATAAAAGTACAGAAAACAGACTCGAATGATATAGAAAGATAGTAAAATACTAAATTCTAGAAGAAATTCCAGAACAAATTATAAAATGGCGGCATCCATCATAAAAGTTATGTAAATCAACAAAAGTTGATAAAAATAAACTAATTAGTTCTAAAATAAAAATTTGAAAAAAGAATTTAGGAAAAACATCATTAAAATAAAAATTAACTTTAATTTAATATGGAATGTTCTGGAATTGCTGCAAATCCATCATGGAGGCAAATTTAACAAAAAATAATTAAAGAATAAAAATTATGGTACTAAAATTGCCATTAAAATCATCAAAAATAGAAAATTCCAGAATAGAAAGAATTCGAGTTTGTTTTAATGCATCAATACATACACATGTATTGCACACACAAAAATAGGTATATATATACCGATGCATTTTAGTCACAAAAACATTCTTTATGCCAAATTACTTTTTGTAATAAATTCATTTGAAGAAAACCCTCGATAGTAAGCCTTTGTTATTACATACTATGTTTATGTTTATTGATTCGATTACAATTTATGCCAATTTTTAAATATTTTTTGCTTTTGTGTTGAATGTAAGAGTGTTCAGAGACGCATTGATTTATCTGCGTCTCTATTCAGTCCTGCGTTCAACTATGCAACTACAATTTAAAATCACTAGCACGCAGCCATGCAGTATCTATGCCAGTATCTATATGTAATTTTTGCTGTTCGGTCATCGGAGGTCGTCCACTTCATGGTTCTGCCATGGAGTTGAGTCGATAAAACCCCTCCGTTATGACTCAATCTACTTATTATAGGTCGACAGTGGAATGTCGACTCCATACAACAGTAAGGCTTGTCGTAGCGGTCACAGTGGGCCGTGTAAGCAGGCACTCTTTCCGACTTAAATGCAGTACACAATCAAAATCAACATTAAAACTCTATACAATAGCTCACACTAGGACTGTAATTTAGTAGACCTCAGACTATTATTATTATTATTATTATTATTATTATTATTATTATTATTATTATTATTATTATTATTATTATTATTATTATTATTATTATTATTATTATTTGAATATATTTTTTAATTTTGTATTTTATTTTATTCTTATTTTCCCCATATATTTGATTCGTCATATTTGATTCACCACTAACTCTAGGCATTTAATATACTCAAAATTATCATATCCATGGGTTACGCCAACGCTGTAGGCGGTTATGATAATTTATGATAGGAGCCTCAAACATCGAAGTTCGATGCTTGGGATTTTCATGATGTTTAATTTCATTATTTTGCTATTTGATATTACCTATTTTACATATATTTTATTTATACATACATATATATTCTGAGTCACTTCCGAATGGATTTGTACTACAGCTATACGTATTGAAATCATGATTATATTTATTGCATTTTCGCTCTTACTCAGGTTAACGGATATTTCACTTTATTATTTAAATAATAGATATTTTATTTAATTTACTTTATTATCGGACATTCCATTTGGATATCATTATTTTTGGTCTCAATTTAAATTTATCGGACATTCCATTTGGATTTTATTATTATTTTGGCCTTAATTATCAAACATTTATTCGGATCTCTCATCACTATTATTATATTGATTATTTTATTTAATCATTATCATTGGAAATTCTGATGAGGAAAATGGATGATCTGTACCCAGAACTTTGGTTGGTTTTATCCAGCACAGCTACAGAGTTATTGTCATAGACTTCGAGGTCGTACAGGGATTGACCTATTTGAAATCGTGTTTCAACATTGGAATACGCCTAATGAAGATATTAATGCGCAGGAAAATCCATATCAACGCACATATCGTTGTGAATCTTGTGATAGGCAGAAATCTTACAATGTATGGGTTCTACGAAGGGAATTGAAAAATTTTAATTTTAACAAGGTTTAATATGTTTTATTATTATTATTATTATTTGCTTTGATTTATCTTTGAAATAGTATTAAAAATAATAGTATTAAAAATAATAATAATAATATTAATAATAATAATAATAATAATAATAATAATAATAATAATAATAATAATAATAATAATAATAATAATAATAATAATAATAATAATAATAATAATAATAATATTATTAATAATAATAATAATAATAATAATAATAATAATAATAGAGACATAGTAATAATAGAAATACCAATAAAAAATAACTTGCATTTACAAATCGAAAAGGAAGTCATTGTAGTTAAATTGCAACGCACATGCATGAATCTGATTGGACAATAACACTATAAAAAAGAGCTCGGTGAAAATTAGTCATATTTACAAAATTTTCTTTCAGACCAGTTCAAATATTTCATAATTTTAAAATTAATTTTCCTGAAAACCAATTAAATTCAAGTTTTCATTCCCAATCAAATTAAATAAGATGAATTTTTCATAAATGATGTCATCAATTTCAAGCGAAGACTCTTATTCATTAAATAAAATATTCAAACAAATTAATAAATTTGAATTATGGAAACAGCTGGTGGGTTACAGGTTTTACCTCATCGTGCTGTTTTCAGCGTAACCCAGAATACAACAACATTTCTCCGCTTGATACCCGTTGAGCAATCAACATTGGTAATGCATCAAATGGGTGAGTGCCCACAAAAAGTGAGCGCATTATCTACACTATAATTAAGGGATAATAAGGGATAGAGGCAGCTATAGGGGTAGATCGAGCTTTAAAGGGTTATTTTTGTAGATTAAAACTACTAACTAGAATGATTATATTTTATAAATAATAAAATTAAGTGACTATAATGAATATAAAAATAAATAGAAGCATATGTAGAGGTAGATCGAGATTTTTGGCATTTATTTTTCAAATGAACATTGTTAAGTAGAATAATAATACTTTATAAGTAATAGAATTAAGGGATTTGGGTTAGTTAGAATAGGTATTTACTTCTCAATTGAACATTGTTAAGTAGAATGATAATACTTCATAGATAATGTGACTAGCTAAAAGTATCAATGTTTTCTAAAGAATAGCCATATTTTAGAATTAATAAAATTGTTAATTTTAACCAAAGATCTTTACGAGAAGACCATTTCATTCGACAATTAATGAGTGTATTGTGGCTATTTTGAGTCTGGGGATTTATCCCGTTTATGAAACAGAATTATTCAATAAAAATCTTAAAAACTTAATTAATTTTATAAATGGAGAGGAAAACAAGTAAAACCGTAACTCGAGAATTATTTGATTTGGTTTGCACTTTATATGCAACAAATCGACATAGTATAACTGAGATCAGCAGAATAGTAAGTCTAGAGAGAAAGACTGTCGGGAAAATAATAAAACAGCACGAAAATAATGAACCTTTTGTTCCTGCTGCAGAGAAAAGGTCCAACACAATCTTGACCAGAAACAACAATTTCTCAGAAGTAGAACAGACCATTTTCAAGTTTTTGCGATCGAAAATTCGCATGTTCAAAACGAGGTCAAAAATATCATTCAAGAAAGACATAATGTGACTCTAAGCTTGCCTACAATCAGTCGAAAAATCAGGAAAATAGGATTGAGTAGAAAGAGGTTGACATTGGTACCAATAGAGAGAAATATTGATGCTCGAGCAATTTATGCATCTGAAATATCCAGAATAAACAATGAAAATATAATTTTTTTGGATGAAACTGGATTTAATCAACATTCACGCAGATATTATGGTTATTCTGCTGAAAATGTTAAAGCATATGTGCAAGTGCGGGCCAATAAAGGCACTAATATAAGTTTAATGTGTGCTATTCGGTATGAAGGTGTGATAGCATATGAATATAAAACTGGTGCATATAACTCAGAAAGTTTTATAAACTATATTACTGAGAAGCTATCGCCATATTTTAGAAGGTATCCTCATAAAATTTTAGTTATGGACAATGCGAGAATTCACAAATCTTCTACCGTATTGTGAACTTCTTCGGATTTGCAAATACCAATAACATATCTTGTGCCTTATTCACCAAACTTAACCCAATAGAAGAATATTTTTCTATTATTAAATCACGTTTTCATGGTTTACGATTAAATAACACAGAAAGAACAATCGAAATATGTTTAGATGATCTATTAACAGCAGGAACGGATTATTCTAATCAATGCGAGAGTTTTTATCTGAATATGCGTTTATAAATTTTTGTTTATAAATTGTTTTGATAGTTTTTTATTTATATAAATATTTAAATATATGTTAACATTTATTCATTTTTATGGGAATATAATAATGAAAACATGGGAATATAGGAATGAAAACATGGGAATATATGAATGAAAACATGTGTAAAACAAATTAAAATTAAAAACAAATCCGAATTTTTTTATTCCAGAACTTTCTATTTTCAATTTTTATCATGGCAATTTTTTCGTAATAATTTTAAAAATTTTAATTTGGAACGGATTATTCTAATCACGATGGATTTGGGCATTTCCAGAACATTCTATGTTCAATTTAATCTAATTCATAATTTTTAACTTATTTTCTGCAAATTTTCCTTGTAAATTTTTATTTTTTAACTAAAATATTTATTTTTTATAACTTTTATTAGGTCTTTTTGACGGCCATCATGGATTTTGCTATTTTAATGAATTTTTCTGGATTTTTTAATCGAAATTAAAATTAAAAATTTCGTGAAATCCCTTTTATAAAGGATGAATATTGGTATGTTGATTCAATCATTCAAGAATACAAAATTGATCCAGAAAATCGATTAACACCAATTTGGAAAATTAAAAGAGCTGTACAAACAGCAATGTAATGCTTTATGTTTAGAATAAATTATATAATCAGATTATTATTAATAATACTAATCATTATTATACAGCTAACATAAAGTTTTCTTTTCTTTTATAATTTTTATAATAATTTTTTGAAAGAAAATATTATTTTTCTAACTTGTATTTAAATTAACTTTAACAAATATGACTGAAAATTTCCTATATCGACTGCTTTGCACCGCCTGATCAGTCGAGTCCTTTGAACTTATCAAATTTTGAACAATCTCTTTATAACCCGACTTTTGCTCTTGTGACTATAGAATTATCTATTGACATATAATTTTTACATATAACAAATGTTGAGGTTCCAAGAATCTCAACTTGATGATCTTATATAAATAAATAAGTCAAACACTGGTTCTTTCAAGACTTTTATTTGATAAAAATAATGATATATTACAAAATAAAATATTCACCTTTTCACAGTCAGTTATGTAATTTTATATAGGGTTCTCATTTTGTCTTGTTTTCTTTGCTAATAGTCTCTAAATGCTATTACCTGAGCTCGGTTATGTAAATCTGTATGCTCAAATTATATTGCAATATCAATTACTGAATTTGCAACTCTTCTTCGCAAATGATTTTTTGGGGTGGTTTGACTGAAATATCAGTCTGTATATATACCAATTTTCTGTTGACACCCCATTTCGAATGTCAATACACTCTGTTCAATAGAATTTCTGTTTTTAAAAGTGCAGATTTTAATTGTTGCTATTTTTGGAATTATCCTTTTATCCAGAATCTTTGTTTATTATTATAATAAAATTTGATATAGTCCTTTGTGTCTTTTTTCAACAGAATTCATAAGAAGTACATAAGATTTAAATAATATATTTCAAAGTCTGTATTTGGCAAAATTTTTATTTAGTTGATTTTCTTTACTAACTCAATGTTACTTTGATCGACTGATGCCTAAATTTCTGAATAATAGAATTTGAAAATGTCTTCAATTTTATTGGGAATGAATCATCAATGTGAGTTAAAAAGTAAGCTGAAACCCCATTATCATTCAAAGCAAATATGTAATTGCAAAAAGGTGCGCGGAATAATTTTGTTTTGGATGGTAAGTGAAAGTGTGCATATAATAACAACATTATTATGATTAAAAATATAATTCCCAACACAATAGAAATAGTAATGGACGTTTTAATATAAGATTTCTCTTTAATTATGTGAGATGTTTCATTAACATGATTATTTAAATTTGTGCTATTAGAAGTTGAATAATTCATGCGTTTTAAATTAATTTAAACATTACAAATAAAATTTAAATCAATAAAATATTTCGTAAATGCACTTAGTGCAAAATAAAATAAAACAAAAAAAATGCACTCAGTGCAATAAATAAAATAAATATGCACTTAGTGCAATAAAGTAATTACAGTGCACAAAACAAACATCTCTTGACCCGAATACAAATCTAATGCACTTAGTGCAAAAATAACATTGAAATAATAATAATAATAATAATAATAATAATAATAATAATAATAATAATAATAATAATAATAATAATAATAATAATAATAATAATAATAATAATAATAATAATAATAATAATAATAATAATAACAATAATAACAACAATATTGATGACAACAACAATAATAACAATAATAAATAATAATAATAATAATAATAATAATAATAATAATAATAATAATAATAATAATAATAATAATAATTTCACCATAAAAATAAAAACAATCGATGTATTTATAATTGTCATAATCAAAATAAAATAATTTAATCAATATAGTCATAATTGTCGATAGATCACCAAATTGTCATCATCATAGTTATCTTGTATTCGAATCAATTTTCATTAACTTATTTCTGAATATGTATATTTATTCTATATCTATCTGCCCCCATTGTATAATATTTTAATTTTAAAATTTTTAGGATTCTCGCATCTTCTAACACAAAGAAAATATATTTTCAAAGCCCATTCGTGGCTAAACATAATATCCAATGAAAAATATTTTCTAAGATAAGTCTTAGAATAAGTTTCTGTTTCCAAATCACTAAAATATATTTCATGGCACTTTTGGTACACAATTTATGGGGGGCCACTGTTAAATTTTTAAAAAATTCATGACTTTGACACCTTGTACCCTTGTCCAGTCACAACCATTGAGTCCACAGAAACATTCGACATGCCAATTTATAGCCCGATTCACGTTCTGTCATATGAATTTATATTAATCAACATAGTTATTTTTATTAAAAAGTTATCACAATTTGAGATGTTTGAAAAAAGAGCCGAATTTTTGAAAATGTTTGACTTTGATATGATGTAGAACAAAGACTACTAATCATAACAAAGAGTATTACACATCATATTGTAGCCCAATCAGTCCAATGAGTCATCATGATGACTCATTGCTTCGCCGATGAGTCATGCCCATTTGAGCCAGTGCGCTCACATCTATCTACTCATGAGATATAACCGATCTAAACTAGTCACATGTCATAATTAATTCTTATTTTCTCAGAATCTGTCAACACCATACAGTCATACAACTATATCAAAGACCCAACGCATAAGAAGCAAGGACACTACGCATAGTATACTCGTTGTGATAACTTCAGTTACTTACCCTACATTGGCTGTGTCTGGCACCTATGCGTGACGGAACGGTTCTTACCGCGGTGCGCACGGCACCCATAGGTGACAAGTGATCACATATAATAAATAAACTTTCAAAACCAACGCGCACACAGACGCGAAAAATGTATTTTGAATTTTAATTCGAGTTTTGGAGTTAATTTTAGAAAATTTTTGATTTCGATTTTTGGACAACATGTTTGATTTTGAGTTGTTTTAAAAAGCTGATTTTTTGAATTGTTTTGAATTGAATTGTACAAAGAGCAAATAGAATATTTCGGGCAACATTTGACGACGATATACTCGAAACAAATAATTACGGTCAAGAAGTGATTTCGTCTTCTGGTGTCTCGAAGTGTTCGCGTATAAGTATGTGGAAACCCATCAATTCAGCAGAAATGTTAACTTTCATGGGCTTAGAGTCTTATTTAACCCATTATTTAATCTCCAATGCTTTACCAAGCCTATGAGCAGGGATCGTTTTTTACTCATAATGAGGTTCTTGCATTTTGCATGAAAAGCACCTGCGGGAACTCCAACACAAGATAATTCCAATTTTAAATTTTTTCAATAGCATTTTGGCGGCACTTTACTTTCCCCAAAAAGAACTTTCCATAGATGAGTCCGTGGTGTTATGGAAAGATAGACTTTTCATTCGGCAGTATATCAAAAATAAAAACACCGATACGGAAAAGGGGTAAAACCATCGCATAATACTCAAACGATATGATCCGAGGAAAATGTAGATGAATATATGAATAGTATGATTGAGTATACTGATAAACGAAATCGTCTCAGGGAAAAAACCAAAACCAATATTTTACTACAACAAATTCATATGTGGTGTTGAACATCAAGATCAACTTGGTGCATATTATCCAAACGCTAAGATGGTATAAGAAGTTAGGAATACATGTAATCCAGCTCATGCTGCTCAATTCTTATTTTTTATATAATAAGTTTTCGGTAAGGAAATTATTTGTATGATTACAGACTATCAGTAGAAAAATTACTCAATATTAAGACAACCAAAGCACCTACTAAAGTGAATGAAACAGAACACGTAATTTCACAAGATTCCGTGTTTGCTCAGCAAGATGTCTCAGATGTCTTGATAAACCTGTGTGCATCATGTTTTGACAACTTTCATAAGTAGAATTTATTTTGTTGTTTTTTAGAATATTAACTTATTTTTATGTTTTTATCAATATTTACAATATCGGACTCATTTTTAAGTTTTCTTTGCATTTAATTTTAAGAATAAATATGTATTATTATGTTAGTACTATTAGATTCCTTGAAGACGTTACGTCTCACATGCGTGTCAGTGCACTGCATGTCAAATCGGTGGCCAATTATGCAAAGCACAGATAAATGACGTGATCCAAAACACACTAAAAACATTTTGTAAAGACACATTAATCATAATTAATTTTATTTACTTTAAAAACGGCAGATTCATTAAAAAACCGACGCCGCTCCTGACGAAAGTGTGATAAATTTGTGCCGCAGTGAATGGGTTAATATTATATGACAAAAGTTAGAATCGAGATTAACTAAATGAGCAGATCGATTATAAATCTAAGACAAGTTAGATAAATAAAATGTTTGTCCATTGATAGGTTACAGGTAGTCAAAATTTTACTTTTTCTTGCTGTTTGCGACGTAACCCATACTACAAGTGTGTTAACCTCTCCATGACGTTTGAGTGTTCAACATTGGTACTGCATCGACTGGGTGAATGTTTGCGTAAAGTGACCACATCCTGGTGTATTATAATTCTCAAACATTCGTATGGGTTTGTAGACTGCCGATGGAAGGCTTTTGTTCATCTTTCATTGTGGTCATCTTTCTTTTTTTATTCCAGCAAAATAAATTGTAGCAAAGAACTAAATCTATCGTTTTCGGTTCTAACGTATATTTGAGATTTAAAAACCAGTTTCAGCATGAATTGTGCGCATTTTGGGCACCTGGATTTTTTCTAATCTCCGGAGAACATGTCCTGCTACACTGGCTTCCTTTCGGGTCCTTCTCCTGATATATGCACTTTCTTTCTGGTTTGTATTGTCCTAAATTTTGTATTTTCCAACTGTCAGCTTGGGAATTCGTTGGTTCGGCCTATCCATAGGAAAAATCTCCCGGTGAGATTTATAGTATCCCTTCCTGCAAAATCACCTTTTCATTTTTACAATCATTTCCTTGGTCGAAACATCTATAGTCAAATAACGTTTTAAGATTAGGCAGGCATGAACTAAATTCCAATCCAAATTGATAATAGATAACATTCCCGAACTAAGCTGATAGATCCAACAATTATACCCAAAATGAATTGTTGGACTGGAATAGAAAAAAAACTAAACTATAATAATTTTCTTTACATTTTGTTTCTGTTTTAAATTTTGAATAAGGGAGAAAAATTGGTAAAACTGTCGTTGGAGAAACCTAAACAGCACTAAACTTTATTTGCTAATTATGTATGTCTTTGTAAATATACCTTTGAATAATTGGTTAATGGAATTTTTGAATCGATTTTGCTTTTTGAAAAATACCGTCTGTTTTTTATTTTTGTTATATTGCCAAATCAAAACATAATTATAATTTTGTTTCTTGCCTTTTTAGAAATGGATATACGAAAGTATTTAAAAAGGCAACAAACTGAAGACACAACGACAGAATTAGACTTGCCTGTTTGTAAGAAAAGCAAAATTGAAGACAATTCAAGCAAAATTGAGGACAACTTTCAGGATCAATAAAGACAAATATTTGCACAAATACAAATGAAACAAGGCTCTGTTCACAAGAAAATGATATCGGTGAATACATTAATTTATCAACTAATATTAACAATGATCTCAAATTCAATCTCTTGACAGTCGATACAAAAACAGAAAGCTATGATTTTAAAAAAGATCCAAAAGGAAATCGTTGTTTCCGCTATGCTTGGTTAAGTCAGTACTCACCATGACTCAATTATTCAGTTCTTTTAAAAGGAGCAGTTTGCAAATTTTGCATACTTTTCCCCAGCCAGTAAATCAAGGTTTTGAAAATGCATTTATCACAGGGCCTTTTACAAAGATTGGATAAACCTTTTAATTTAACCCCCATAATGATCAACCTTTTAATTTAACCCCATAATAACCCCCAAAAATAAATAAATAGTAATATTTATTTATTAATATTAATTAAAATAATAAATTTTTCAATATTAATTAAAATAATAATTAATTTTTCAATACATTAAATGACTACTTATGAATTTGAAAGAATATGTATAACACTGGACGAAAAAAATCTTGCTTTACTTTTGATGACAAACTCGTTTTTGAAGAATGAACATGTGTACAGCACATGTAATACCTTTATGAAATTGGTAGATCATAAAAGATCTATAGACAAAATTGCTTGGAGGTACAAAAGTCTATGAATCGGTTAGGAAAAATTCTTTTTTTGATGGATTAAGTGTTCAGGTGGCTTTGATTTTAAGAATAATTATAAAACGCTACAATTTAAATGCACACTATTTTAATGTATTTGCACACTATAAATGCTAACTATAAATAATAAATGCTAACTATAAATAATAAATGCTAACTATAAATAATAAATGCTAACTATAAATAATAAATGCTAACTATAAATAATAAATGCTAACTATAAATAATAAATGCAAACTATAATAAATAAAAGCTAACTATAATAAATAATTGCTAACTATAAATAAATTATTTTCTAACTATGTTTGTTTTATTCATAATAAATACTTCTTTGTCGTTATAGCAAAGGTGGAATTTAAAAAAAATTCAGAGTTTGACTTTGTTCCAGAATACTGTTCTTCAGGAAATGAAGATGAAACTCGAAGGAAAAAAATTTGCAAAGACTGGAAAAGAGCAAATGCATTTGCAAGTTCAAATGAAGCTGAGGATTTTGTAAAAAACGAAAAAGTGTGGTCTTGTTTTCGGACAAATAAAACTGAAGAGGGGAAAAAGAGGTTTTTCCGCTGTAATCGTGTTAAATTTCGTGGGGAACAATGTTCAGCCTCAGTTTACTTGTGGTACGAGTCCAGCACTAGTTCTATACAGATCAGGACATGCACATGATTGTGACAACATCAAAACAAGAACAACAATGACAGATACCGTCAAAGCTGAAATTGACAAATTGTTTGCTTTAAAATTGAAACCAAAAGCAATGTTAGAACATTTGTCTAACGAAAAATTACCCCTTCCGAGTCAAACACAACTGAATAATCATCTGGCATCCTTGAGAAAGTCCAAATATGGTGCCAACATCATTAGCCTTGGAGAATTAAATCAGTGGTTGCAAATTCATTCAGCTGTTCCAGAAGCAGATAACAAAGCATTTGTTGTTGCATATGAAATTAAATATGAGGATCACTGGATATTTCCGGTACTTCATTTGATCCAAAACAATGTTGAAAATGGCTTTAAACGCTGACAACATTCATGCAGATGCTACATACAAACTTGTATGGCAAGGCTTCCCTGTTCTTGTTATTGCAACTCAGTCAATCCAGAGAAGTTTTTGAAAAAGCATCAATTTTATTCTTGAAAAAGTGGAAGGCAAACAAGGAGTTTGTCGAATACTTCACAGCTGAATGGCTGAAATCAAATAAAAATTAGTTTGAAGGTGCCAAAAAACTAACACCTAGCACAAACAATGCCCTTGAGGCATACAACCGAGTCATGAAAGATGAAGATTCTATGAGAGAGCGAGTCTCACTATCAAGATTTACTGTTGGATTGTTTGATTGGATTGAAAGGTGGTCCAACAATTACGAATCTGGAATTAAAGTCATCAAAACCGAACCAGAAATTGACTTGGAACTTTGGACTAGCTCATACCAGTGGGCAAAGTTGAAGAAAACCATTTCTCCAGAATCAACAGAGAGTGGTGTTGTTTACAAAATTGCTGCAAAAGATTTGACAGAAACCTACGATGGAATTGACAACTGGGAAACGTTTGATGAGTTTAAAATTAATGCATTTCTTTCATGGACAACTATTTTACAAAAAGATCAAAATGACTGGATTAACGGAGACTGTAACTGCCCTTCTTTATTTAAAAAAATGCTTTGCAAACACATTGTTGGATTAGCTATTCGACTAAAGCTTGTAGCCCCTCCAACCGAAGCGAAAAATGTTCCAATTGGAACCAAAAGAAAGAGAGGTCGCCCTGCCAAAGCAAGAAAAGCATTGCTGTTGCAGTAGAACTAAAAATTTATTATATCTAGTGCAAATAAAATGCAGCCATCATACAAAACATTTTGTTAAACCATTTTTTAAATGTCTATAAATTGTTGTATTTAAGCATTCACAATAAATTGTAATCTCTATGCTTTTTTATTCATTGAAATATATCTGAAATTTTTATTTTATAATGTATAAATATTTTTGAAAATAGTGTGCAAATATTTATTTTTTAGTTTGCAGAACATAGTTAGCAAATATCGATTTTATAGTATGCAAAAATCATTTTTTTAGTTTGCAAAATATAGTTAGCAAATAAGTATTTAATAGTGTGCAAAAATCATTTTTTTAGTTTTCAAAAAATAGTTAGCAAAAATCAATTTTATAGTGTGCAAAAATAGTTAGCAAATGTTAATTTTTTAGTGTGCAAAATGGGATTATTTAGTTTGCATTTAATTAGGAGCCATTATAAAATATTCATTAAGGCAGCCTACTTTTAGTATCAAATTGGCATTAGATACCTCTGATTCAACAATTGAAAAGGTGATAAAAAGATTAAAAAGCAAAATACCTAGAGTTGATTTTAGCAATTCTAAACTAGGGGGCCTGGGAAAATAGTACAAATCGATGAGACCATGCTTAATTATAAGGTCAAAAGTCATCGTGGCCGAGCTCCTAGTAACAGAACTGATTCATTGTGTATTGTAGAGGTATATAATAATATTGAAAGAGCACTTGCAGTTACAATACCAGACAAGAAAGAAAGAACAATAGTGCCTATCATATGTAATCAAGTGGCCAATAATAGCGTAATATGGACAGATGAACATAAAGAGTACTTCAATCTTGATGAATACAGTTTTTATCATGGCATTTTGTCATAAGTATGGCTTTATAAATAAAAGGAATGGAATTAACACTCAAGCTATCGAATCATTCCACAATGAATTGAAGTTAGAAATCAAACGAAAGAAAGGTGTTTTAACAGAAAAAAGACAGGATTTTCTTAATGAATTTTGTTATTATTTTAATAACAGAGCAGATTTTTTCAATGCAGTCTTAAATTTAATTAAACTTTGATTTTAAATATAATATTTATTAAATTATTTGAAAATTAATTTATTTTATATCTTATTAATAAAAGTTTATTATTTTTCATCCTTTTAATTAAACCCCTGGGGCTTAAATTAAAAGGATGTTCCCAAAGATTTTCATGAAAGTGCCAAAAGTCATCAATCAAGTGCGTGGCATAAAAATGCACTGGTTTGTGCTGCAAAGTTCTTCCAATTAAGGGAAAAGCCAGAATTCAACATTGTTTGTCTAATGGACAGTTCCCTAAAGCGCCAAGTAGAAGAAAATAGGAAAAAATTGGGTCCGATTTTATCAAGTATTTTGTTCTGTGGGGCAACTGACAGCACTTAGAGGAAAAACAAGTGACAGTGCAAATGTGCAAAGCCTCTGCGATTTCAGAATTGAAGCTGGAAATGAGTACTCAAAAATCATTTGGAAACTTCACCAGCCAATGCAAGATACACATCTGTGTGCATAGAACATGAGCTAATCAAGTTGAATGATGAAATTGTTGAAGAAATTGTTTCAATGGCCAATAAATCCATTAGATTTTCAATCATTAGAGATGAGAGTGCTGACATA
>CAUHTR010006244.1:0-16037 GCA_959609185.1 Schmidtea polychroa
CCTGGAATTTAGTTGCTTAAATTTTGAAATGCTTTTAATCTCTTTTATTTCCATTTTTCTTTTCTCATTGGCTCAAAATAAACTAAATCAAAATAAAGCTTTTATTCAACAAATTAAAATTAAATATACTCTAAAATTCAAAATAAAAGAATAAAAAAATTCCAAGTTTTTAAGCTTTTTATAACTAGTTCTTAACTTTTTTAATAAAGAATATTATAAAATATAGTTTTTTAATAACTTTATATATGCAGTTTAGAAATTTTTAAACATAATTTATTTTGTTTTTTATTCCTAATGATTCTAAAAAGTTTACTTCCTTAAAAATTGATCTAGTTATTTATATTATTTTGAAAGTATTATTTTTAAAATATTATTGTAAAAAAGAAAATATTCAGATTGGCAATAACAACTAATCAGACTTGTGATTTCATTGATCTCTTCCTTAGTGTTGATTGTAGGCTGTTTGTTTATAATGAGAATTTCCTCTTTGAATATGAAATTTTTCTTTTTGATGTTGCCATTGACTAAGATTTAAATTAAAATATTTTTTTCTTTGACATTGTTGGAGATATAAGTTTACCGAGGATTTTCCAAAGAATTATAGATCTTCTTAAACTTTTTGATGCAAGTTCCTAAGTGCAAGTTCTTCCAATATATAGTTCTTTGTATACATTGCATGTGATGCAATAGACAACGTTTTTTTCAGAAGCATCTTTCCTTCTGTGTCTGACAGTTTTTCATTGTGTAATTGTTTTAATTTTTTGTGTTGTTTGACAGAGTTTTCCTCAATGTCCAAGACCTATGTGATATACGAATTGGAAGGCTACTGTCAGTCCCGTGAAGTTTGTGTGCGCAAACTATTCGACTACCATGATCGCGCAGCTTATTAAAAAATGTTAAACTGAAAAAGTATATAAATCTAACATAATTGCAAATAGATCGCAAATTTGATGAAAAAAACGACGACACACTAACAATAAAAACTATTATAAGATTTTATTCATTTAAATAATATAAAAAATATGAGATCGCAAAGAAATATTTATGCACCAAAGACCAATGCTTCCATACATACCGAAAGTATACGTCATAAAAAACGAGAAACAAAGGATAGCCAATCGATGTACTGAATAAAATGAGAACTATAAACTACAGATAAACAGAACTTTTATTTCTTTCAATTTCACCACTGATTATTTTTTCCATTGAATTTATTAAAAAGAGAGTTTGAAGACTATAAATCAGTAATATATTGATGTTTCTTGATACTCACTAATTTTCGGCACTGCCTTTTCAAGTGAATTCACTTGAAAAAGGCAGTGCCGAAAATTGGTGAGTATCAACAAACGTCGATATATTACTGATTTATAGTCTTCAAACTCTCTTTTTAATAAATTATTATTATTATTATTATTATTATTATTATTATTATTATTATTATTATTATTATTATTATTATTATTATTATTATTATTATTATTATTATTATTATTATTATTATTATTATTATTATTACTATTATTATTCATTTTGTTGTAAATAAAATTGAAGTTTTAAAAATGATTTTGAGGAAAAAATCTATTTATTTCACTAATCTGCGACTTCATCTATTGATTTTCAAACTAGGTAAGAATTAAAATACAAATAAAAACTAAAATTTGATAAATAATTTAATTTTTTTCCAATTTCAAATAATTAAAATTTTATTGGAATTATTTTAGAATTTTCTTCAATTAATTTTCGAAATCTGTTATCATGTATGAGTGATCTCGCTGAAATTTTGTTTTGTTTTTAATTTAGATTTTCTAGCTCTAAACCATTTTTATAAGAAAAAAATTAAATAATGTTAATCTGACAAATTTTTATTTCTAATTAGACTTGGCATTTAAAATAAAAGAAATATTTGTAAGAAATATTTTTTTAATTAAATTTTTGAGCAGCTAAATATTAACTGTTAATAAATTAAATCAGTTAAAATTTATAATTGAAGATTAATTTTCATTATTATTTATTCAGAAAATAAATATGAAACAATTCCAATTTGACAAAATTAAAACGAAATTTTAATAATTTTTTTTAAATTTATTTTCAATGAAAATAATTTCCCACATTGAAAAAATATAATTGTAATATTATGATTCATTTATATCCTCCTTTTCTTACTTAACACATTTTTGACTTTTAATTTATAGTTAAAAAGTTAAATTAAGTAAAAAATATATCAGCATATATTTGAAGAAAATTAATTTTTCTAACAATTTGTACATAAGCAAAACTTTGATCAACTTTCTGCTGAATATCACAATTCGCACGCGAAAAACAATACGAATAAATCTGTACAATAAACATATGTTTATCATTGAAAGTTGCATAGTCTTTTTTGAGAATTAAAACAAAAAAAACAATGACAAAAAATAAACACTGTTATGTTTTCTTTTAAATTAAAGATGTTGTAAACCTTTAAATTACTTTCAATGAAAATTATACTTCTTTACTTGGTGGAACATTTAAAAATTTTTATTATAACTTTTGGATACATAATTTAGTTTAAATTTATGACTATCTTCCTTACTATAAATTTAAACAAATGTAGACTTTATCTAAGATCAAAACTCCCGAATTCGATGAATTATTTAAGGACATATTATTAATTGTTTTAATTATGATTTGTAAAAATAATTTTCAATTAGAAATATATTATTATGCTTTTTTTCAAATTTATTGCAATGATTTTCAGTCACTATAGAATTTTCGGAGAACAAAAATCTATTTCAACAATACAAAAGGGTAACAAATTACAACCTTTTTTTAATCTTTGACAAATTTAGAGTGTAACTGTTTGAGTAACTTATTAAATTAGTGATTAATAAGATAAGCCTTTTCTGCAAGATATGCATCAAGTGGGACATTTTTCGATTATAAGATAATTCTTTTCAATTCCTTCTTATAATCGAAAAAGGATTATCTTTTAATTTACTTGTTTAACATTTAATTATGCTGCTATCAAGAAACCTCCATTTTATACTAATGAATAATTGGCATGAAACAAATGTCACCACATGTGATATCTTTTACCAATGATTGTTTGAAATAGAAAGTTATAGTCATCAGAGTCTTGGACCGAAACTCAAGCTTTATTAATATATTCAAAATAAGCTTGGCTTACTGGTCAACTAAAAGAGTGTGACAAAATAATCATAGGAATATGTCACTTTGATGAAAGACAGAATATTGAATTTTTTGAAAAGAATATATCAATACCAAAATATAAGAGATCAGAGTTATCAAAGTTCGAATTATTTGAAATAACTGTTGAAAAGTGCAGTGTTAAAATTCCGTGTTACATAAAGAAAATATTTGGACAATGGTTATATTTGTTGGGTTATTGCGTTGGTGATAATTTTAAAGGTTACTCTGACTCCAAGAGTGTCTTGAACCGATTCACAAATAACACTTGACAATAGAAATCTTTATTGATAATCACAAATAATCTTTCTCTTTACATTGGCAATAAATTCAACACTCTGCTTGGTGACTATACAATGCTTATTACAACACTCGGTGAGGAATAGCACTTGTGTATAACACCGGATTAAGAGATCACAAATTACTGGTTGGTTTCTAAACTGGAATTTTGAGCTGGTTGTTTTCTTTGACTTTTTTCCAAACTTTATTCAAATAATCAAATAACTTCTTCTCGTTTTATTATTCAACTAATTCTTTTCTTCAACTCTTCTCCAATAATTATTTTCCACAATTATTTCCTTTACAATTATTTTTGACAATCGTTTGTCCAACAACGTTTTTCTTCCAATGTCTAACATCTCCAATAATTTTATCTCTCAAATCGTCTCTCAAATCGTATCTCAAATCGTCTCTCAAATTGTCTCTCAAATCGTCTTCCAAATCGTTTTCAATTTCGCGTCACTTTGTCTCTAATTTTTCTTATAATTCCATGTCCACCAGTTTTCCTATATATAGTTATTTTATTTGTGGCACTGGCGACAGATTCGGTTTACCATTTTCCTTTTCCTCTACGTCAGACTTATCTCTGGCAGATATCAGATATTTTTCCATTTCCTTTTTTGTTAAGCCACCTTCTCCCGACAATTTCGCTATCTTTGACAAGCTGTCAAGATACGGCTTTTTCCCTTATTTTGTTTTTCTGGAATTGAAATTCCACCTTCATTTGTACTTCTTAATTAACAATTACCTTGTTTCAATTTTTTGTTTGTTTCCTTTTATTTGATTTATCTTTCTCATTTTTAATTTCTTTTTACTTCTGTTTTCTTTTCTGAGTTCCCGTAGATCGTCCAGTTTGTCATGACGATCTTCCCCCAGGTAATTTTATTTATTTATTTATAAATTATTTATTTAGGTATCCTCAACATATTAAAAGACAATGAAAACAGAAAAAGATCAAATATGTTATTATTCTTTTTCATAATTTACATTTTTAAAGTTTTAAACCTACAAGTTGAAAATTAAAACAAATAAGAACCAATACTTACAAAATTTGATTTATTTCATAAGTTTTAGTCTACTTCAAATTAGTTCAATTTACAATTTTTGTTTTACTGTGCAATGTAAAAAATATTTACTTAATAATTTAAAATTGCTAACATTAAATTATTAAGGGATTCTGATCTAATTGTGAATACATCTGAATGGATTACAGAATTAATTTCAATGAAAACAGTATCAATGAGATACCAAGGGCTTTAATTTTAGATTGTTTATTTGATTCAAGTGTAAGACATCCGTCAAAAAAATGTTACACCATTACTTTAAAATGCTTTAAAAACGCCATGTTTACAAGTTTACAGATTTTCTGTGACCAAGCTTATAAGCAAGTGATGTGATTTCCAGTGTACCGGGGAAAGTATGAAATAGAGTTGAATCAGCAATATTGAATACTTACCTGGCGCGAAGAGAAATCTTTGCGTCTCCTGCATAGTACTGATGAGAGCCAAAAGCTCAAAACTAGTCTACTATTGGGATTTGCACTTGGTATCACAAAGCTTGTACTGTTTATTTAATTTTAGAATTATAATGAAATTATTTTATGTCACAGTAAATTATACCTGTTTAGACCAGTCAGGTGAAGAAGTAGCTTCTCCATCTGACTATGTTTGTTTATTGTTTTTTCCTCGCATCTGTATGCCTTTGTGAAGAAATTTAGTATAAAAATTAATTAAAAAATTAAAATATTGGTGTGTTGTCAAGTATTGAATTTTGTGGATATTTACAAATTTAGTTTTGAATCATTGTTAATTGAAGAATCAAAAACGTTTTTCAGAATGACCGTTGATGGTACTTTGGATTTTCCTCAAGAGATTTTAAATAAACAAAAAGATAAGAAGGTTAAAAGTGTGAATGAATTCGGAATGAATTCACACTATTTTTCAAGAGCTTGGAGTCCATTAAGAGATTGAAAGCAAATAGATTTCCTAGAATAATTATTCTTTGTGATTCTACTGAATTATGGACCAAAATGGTAGGTAAGGTTGAAAGTTTGATCATGAAAGAATTAGTAATTGCCTTTTATCATGAACAAGTGAAACTTAAATCAAAGAATTTTGACGGATCACTTGATATTGTTATTGGAACCGCAAAAAGATAAAATTTATTATCAGACTAACCCAGAAGAAGTAGTTGATATGATAATAAAACCTGAGCACCTGGTAACTATGAAACCTGGTGATACAGGGAATGAATTAATGAAAAATCTTCAAGAGAAACTAAAAGTACCTGTTGATGTAAATTATGGGTTGTTCAAAGTTCTCAGAGCACATATTTTGCCTTCAACAAATGTTACATTTAATAAAATTTGGCTTAACTTGTTAATCGTTCAATTCAATACCTTTAAATATTCTAAAGTTGTAAATGTTTTAATTCTTGAAACCTTTTAATTTTATAAAGTTAGAGACTATATTTTTCTTACTCATACCCTTGGTGTTCCCTTGCCGAGCTGTCTCAGTAGAAAATATCTTACTAAGTTTTTTAAAATTTTGATGAAATTGATTTCAATAATATATTACCACTGTAGAATTTAAAATATAAAATGTTAAAATAGTAAAAAATTAGAATTTTCTTTAATGAAATAGTTTATTGAAATTATTTTTCTGACTTATTCCTTTGATTTCCATAAGTCAAAAGGAAACCAACATTAGTGAATTATTGAGAGTCTGGACAGGATGGTTGGTTTTTTAAAAAAGTAACAATGCAAAGTTTTAAAACGTTGATAAAGAAAATTAAAAAAATCATTAGAAATTTTTAATTAATTTATTTTAATTCTCAAAAATATTAAAATTTTAAGTAAAATCAATTTTCATTATTTCCATCTTTGATTAGTTTTCATTTACAATATCATTTATCTTTATTTAGATTCGGCTCTAGATCAATGTTTTTAACACAAATTTAACATAAATCAATGATGTTTGATATAAATATCAATAAAATAAAGTGATGATTTCTTGGTAGCAGCATTAATTAAATGTTAAACAAGTAAATGATAATCAGTAGCGTATCTAGGGCCGGGCAAGCGGGGCTTTTGCCCAGGGCGCCACGATTTTAGGGGCGCCAAATTGATTTTTGAAACCTAAACTTTATTTAAAGATTTTCGATTTTGAAATTTAACCAACATTAAAATAACGAATTTTGATTATTTGAAATATATAAACAAAGTTCACCATAAAATTTAAATTTAATTTTAGTACTATTTAAATTAAATTTAAATTTTATGGTGAACTTTGTTTATATATTTCAAAGCCTTTCCAAAATACATGAAATTTGA
Organism: Schmidtea polychroa; assembly: GCA_959609185.1. Taxonomy (NCBI): domain Eukaryota; kingdom Metazoa; phylum Platyhelminthes; order Tricladida; family Dugesiidae; genus Schmidtea; species Schmidtea polychroa. The sequence continues at coordinate 6,797 of CAUHTR010006244.1, forward strand.
GTTATATCCAGAACTCAATCGTAAGATTTATAGAATTATTTGTTAAGCTCAAAATTATTTGAAAAAACTTTCAAACTTTAGAATATCAAAGATGCCGAAACCGAAATTAAGTGGCGCACAAAATCGTAAAAAGGCCAGAATATTCCGAAATGAAGCTAAAAAGTCAAGTCAAATGTTGCAAAATTATTTAAAAAAGGAAAAGGTTGAAGAAAATGACCAGATAGAGGATATTAAAGAAGACAAACATATGCCTCAGTCAGATTATGAATTTGTTGATTTTGATGCCTCACAAAACAATGAAGAGTCGGATTTTGATTATAAAATGACTGAATCCAACAATAGATCATGTCTTTCAACAATTTCAGAAAATATTCCGAATCTGCTTTTGTTCAATGATTTTGGATATTTGGAATTTCAAGAAAGTTTTCATTCATTCAGTCCAATAGTTTCACAAAAACTAAGAACTGAAGTCATTTTACGTGGCCCGAGTTTATTTCAAAATAATAAAGGAAGCTTTGCAGTGCATAATGGACGTTCAATTACATCATCATGGTTTAAGAAGAAGTTGGCAAACGGTATATATGTTAATCGATCTTGGTTAATTTATTCGCCTCATAAAGAAACACTTTTCTGCTTTTGTTGTTTGTTATTTTATAATGATTTTTGTAAAACTGAATTTTCTTCACCGGCTGGTTTTAGAGATTTTAAGCATTCAGAAAGAGTAAATGATCATGAAAATAATATTATACACCGTCAGAATTTTACAACATGGAAAGAAACTGAACGAAGATTGTCTCAAGGTGCTGAAATTTTCTAAATTGCCATGATCCTGCTAAATTAAAAGAAAAATGTTCAAATTTGGGAAAATTTTACAATTCAGATATTGATGAAAACGAACTATGCAATGAAGTTACTGACTGTAAAATGCTTCTTAATGCTCGAAAAGATGAAATTCCAAAATCACCTATAGATCTTTTAAAATTTTTAATATCTTATGGTGAAGGTGTTTTCCCAAATTTAAGAATTTCATTGCAAATTCTTTTGACAATTGGTATTTCTGTTTCAACATGCGAGCGTTCCTTTAGCAAATTAAAATTAATTTTGTCATATCTTCGAGCAACAATGAGTGAAGAACGTTTAAATAATTTGGCATTATTAAGTATTGAGAAAAACACTGTGAACAAAATTAACTTTGATGATGTCATTGACAAGTTCGCAAGTGTTAAAGCACGAAAAATTTGTTTGTAAATTATTACAATAAATAAAGTTTAAAACTAACTTGTTGCAAAATTAAATTAATTTTTTTTAAAACTGCTGCAAATCAATTTTAAAGAGTGAAAATTTTTGATTTTTTTTAAATAATAATTTTTTTTTCTTAAAAAAGAAATGTCACTTTAGTGCAAAAATAATATACCAATAATAAGGAAAAGAAAAAATTCACGTGGAGAGGGGCGCAATTTTAAGTTTTGCCCCGGGCGCCGTGAACCCTAGATACGCCACTGATGATAATATAAGCCTTTATGAGGCAATTTAATAAAATGAAATAAGTTTCGGTACTTCCGTGTTATCTTACCCCCAAAAATTAAATTATAAAATACAATTAAAATAGCAATATAAAAAATGAGAGAATACATTATTGATGACGTTATTGAACATTATTGAACATGAATTTATTAAGGCTATCTGTGATTTATGTGATTATGTGAGTTTATGTGGCGCAAACGTGTTCTAAGCAACAGTGCCGATGTGTTCGACACTATTCTCAACGACATTGTGGTTTTCTGGCCAGCTGGATGACCATTTACAAACTCTTTACAAACATTTGCTGAATTTGTAACTGTGATTTAGAAAATAAATATAATAATTATATGTGTTCTTTTTAATTTAATTTTTGGGGGTAAGATAACACGGAAGTACCTAAGTTTTGATTATAGCAATAATCCTTATCAATTTAATCGACTTATCAACTTGTTTAATACTTGCCGGGCGATTTTCTTTTCATGTTTTCGGTCAAAAAAAAACTATTTTTTTAAATCATTAATTAATAGTATATAATCAAAATATAACGTAAATATATATTTTTTTAATTTTTCGAGTTTGTATTCAATAATTATTAATTATTGTTATTATATAAAAAAAATAAGAGCCACTGTGTAGATATCATCTCTTAGGATATTAAATAAGAGTCCCGTCATAAAATTAGTCAACTGTGAGGCTATAAATAATGAACCCGCTCGATGAACCCATTTTATAAATCAATAAAATATATTTTTAACAGTTAAAAATGAAATAGTTCAAAGTGCACACACACATATACACAAACGAAAAAAACAGTTTGAAAAACACGAAATGTCCGAAGAAGGAAGTGAAACAATTCCAAAACGATGCAGTCGCGCGCGTGGTTAATGGACAACTGATATTTTAGAAAATATGTAAAAATACGAACCTGGAATTCATGTGTGTATAGCCGAAAATTCACATGTGTTTATAAAAAAAAATGACCTAAGAAATGGCAGTTTAGAACATAAATATCGTAAAAAAATGTTGTTCGAAATATCGCCCGGGATCAGATTTCTTATTCAAAGGACAATATTTTCTCTATATGAGTTTGCACTCACATGTGAGCGCTCGCCCAATATGGTACACATTTTTTGCACTCATATTTGAGCGCGCGCCCGGCAAGTGGTTAATAAAATGCTGTTAAGATGGAACCAGTGCAAAATATGTGATATGCGTTATCATTTTCCATTTTAATAACGCAACCACAATTACAAATAAATATTTATTATAAAAATAGTTTTATGTGTAAATCTTATATAGAATAAAATCATTTTAAAATTTTATTATTTGAAACAAATGCCAAAAACACTGTTCAATTTAATTTTAAGTAATATGAGTTGTCGAGAAAATAGAGAGATAAAATAATAAATGGTGAGGATTTTGAAAGAAAAACATAAAAAGTCAATACAAAAGCTTACCAACAATATTTTATAAAAATTCGCATTTTTATCTCAAAATGCAAAAATGAAATAAAAATATTTGGCAAATTTTATTAAAACAGAAAATTGTAGTAAAAAATTATTTAAAAATAATTTAAATTCTAAAATATCTAAAAAATGAAATTCAATTAATCTGTACCAATTTTTAAAAATTTTTTTCAGTTTATTTTACAGTTCCAAGAACTTTTTAATGTTCAAAAATTTTATATTTACAAAATACCAATGTAGATTGTCATAAATGGAAATTAAAAAAAGAAATGGACCAATAGGATTAGGAGGCAAGATATCAGTTTGAATTATATACAACCTTTATAGAAACGTTTGCTGCTTTTTTATCCTCTTACATTTTGAAGCAAACTAGAGCGCATAAGGTAATGTTACATCCTTCACAAATATTTGTCTGTATCACATCGATAATGATTTGATGAATATCCTGTCAATCTTCGTTGATGTTGTTTAATTTGCATTCATTGAAGTATGATCCTACTTAGATTGTATTCAGATCTTAGTAATGAATATTTATGTCATGGATGTAGACCACATACATTTGAATCACTGCCCGTCATCTCGGTTCTCAAAATGTAATTTAAAAACATTAATAATNAACAGTTAAAAATGAAATAGTTCAAAGTGCACACACACATATACACAAACGAAAAAAACAGTTTGAAAAACACGAAATGTCCGAAGAAGGAAGTGAAACAATTCCAAAACGATGCAGTCGCGCGCGTGGTTAATGGACAACTGATATTTTAGAAAATATGTAAAAATACGAACCTGGAATTCATGTGTGTATAGCCGAAAATTCACATGTGTTTATAAAAAAAAATGACCTAAGAAATGGCAGTTTAGAACATAAATATCGTAAAAAAATGTTGTTCGAAATATCGCCCGGGATCAGATTTCTTATTCAAAGGACAATATTTTCTCTATATGAGTTTGCACTCACATGTGAGCGCTCGCCCAATATGGTACACATTTTTTGCACTCATATTTGAGCGCGCGCCCGGCAAGTGGTTAATAAAATGCTGTTAAGATGGAACCAGTGCAAAATATGTGATATGCGTTATCATTTTCCATTTTAATAACGCAACCACAATTACAAATAAATATTTATTATAAAAATAGTTTTATGTGTAAATCTTATATAGAATAAAATCATTTTAAAATTTTATTATTTGAAACAAATGCCAAAAACACTGTTCAATTTAATTTTAAGTAATATGAGTTGTCGAGAAAATAGAGAGATAAAATAATAAATGGTGAGGATTTTGAAAGAAAAACATAAAAAGTCAATACAAAAGCTTACCAACAATATTTTATAAAAATTCGCATTTTTATCTCAAAATGCAAAAATGAAATAAAAATATTTGGCAAATTTTATTAAAACAGAAAATTGTAGTAAAAAATTATTTAAAAATAATTTAAATTCTAAAATATCTAAAAAATGAAATTCAATTAATCTGTACCAATTTTTAAAAATTTTTTTCAGTTTATTTTACAGTTCCAAGAACTTTTTAATGTTCAAAAATTTTATATTTACAAAATACCAATGTAGATTGTCATAAATGGAAATTAAAAAAAGAAATGGACCAATAGGATTAGGAGGCAAGATATCAGTTTGAATTATATACAACCTTTATAGAAACGTTTGCTGCTTTTTTATCCTCTTACATTTTGAAGCAAACTAGAGCGCATAAGGTAATGTTACATCCTTCACAAATATTTGTCTGTATCACATCGATAATGATTTGATGAATATCCTGTCAATCTTCGTTGATGTTGTTTAATTTGCATTCATTGAAGTATGATCCTACTTAGATTGTATTCAGATCTTAGTAATGAATATTTATGTCATGGATGTAGACCACATACATTTGAATCACTGCCCGTCATCTCGGTTCTCAAAATGTAATTTAAAAACATTAATAATTTAGTTTGCTTTAAAAAGAGCAATTTAGATTGATATAGTTCGAATTTCAATGACAGTGAGTCTGTCGAAATATATTGTAGTTTTATATATTAAAAGAACTTGTTTTTCAAATTTCACCACTGATTTATTAAAAACCTTGAAGACTATGTATCAGAAAATATATCAAAAACATCGATACATTTGCAGATTCACAGTCTTCAAGCTTTTTAATAAATAAATAAATAAATATATATATATATATATGTATTTCAACATTTCAATATATGAGCTGGCATTCATAATAATTATTATTTTAATATGTAATGATTTGTTTATAATTATATCAAAATAATTATTTAAAATCTGTCCAATATTAAATAAATATTTAAATTGATACGCGATTGAATAAAACTAAAAGTATTAAAAAATTGGTTAAATTAATTATGTTTTACTGGTTAATTAAAAATACTATTTAATAATATCAAAAAAATAAATTTCAAAAACATCGATATAATCAAGCTCTTTTTAATAAATTCAATGGGGAAAAAATCAGTAATGAAATTGGGGAAAAAAGTTCTTATAATATTTAATAATAAGTTTTACTCAGTATATATATAAAAAAAATTGTTTTAATTTACTTTTATATTTACAACCTTAGGATATATAATATGTTTTATTAAACTTTTATATTTTTAATTAAGTGTATATGTTTTGTTTTAATTAGTTTCCTACACGAAAAGTGGTTGGTTTGAAAAATGAAAAAGAGGTAATGAAATTTATTCCCAAAAATAATACAACATAACAAATCATAAAAAACCTTACCAAAGTTTGATAACCTAAACAATTTGATATTTATTTCTACAGAAGCAGGATTTCTACATGTTGAAATTGAATTTTCTAGAAATAATATCGAAATAGGAAATCATGTTAATAATAAATTTTATTATTGAGGTTATTTTGTACAACGTGGTTTTTTTGATAAATTATTGTAATGGCTAAACCCTTAGGCGACAGAATGGTTTATTATACTGTGATAAAAGTAGTAAAACAAAAGCTGGTGAAACCTTTGTACATTTAAAATAAACTGAACAAATATACAACGTCAAAACATTATATATATTTCATAATTTATATAATTCAATATTTCCCTTTATTATCTTTCGAAAAAGGATATTAGAACTGTTGATGATTTTTTGTTGTCCTGATTTATTTTTCAACAACTCTTTCAGTATTATAAAATCTTTGTATTCACTAAAATATTTAAGTCATTTTTGGTGTTTTTGTGTATTATTATAAAGATTCCTTAATATTGTGACGAATATAAATCAAAACTGAAACTTGTTCTTGTCATTAACTCTTTCAGCCTTTCAACATTTGCCACTATAACATTGATATGTGATGATAGTGCAATTTTTAATATAGGATATTGCCGAGCTTTAAAAGCTCATATTGCGGACTGCACAAACTGAATAAAAGAATACAAAATATATTATGCGCAAATTTAGTCCCCACTTCTTGTCTCATGTTACCATTAATTTCATATGAAAACAAGAATGTATTTTTTGTATTTCAACAAATAAACTATTTTCTACTTTGCTACTAATATTTCTGCTAACTATTATAAATTATTATTATTATTATTATTATTATTATTATTATTATTATTATTATTATTATTATTATTATTATTATTATTATTATTATTATTATTATTATTATTATTATTATTATTATTATTATTATTATTATTATTATTAGTATTATTATTAGTATTATTATTTTTATTATTATTATTATTATTATTATTATTATTATTATTATTATTATTATTATTATTATTATTATTATTATTATTATCAATAAAAAATTGAATGATTGAAAATGTTTATTAGTTGAACTTTTTTCGAAAATCAATAATTTCTTTTTATAATATTATTTTATTTTTATGAAATGATTTAGATTTAAGATTGAATACGTAAAGCAATCAAATCTGACATGAATGAATCTATGAGACATAATTTATAACTTTAAATAAATTAAAATTAGTTCAATTTCTATTGACAAAACTAGGCAAATTGTGGATTTCATGATTTCGTGATTTTCCTATGTTTCTTGTTCGCAGATAATTTTGTAAACATCTCATTTTATTTAGATTAGTAAATATATTTATCATTTATAGAATTAGTGGGATAACTATTCTGGTATAATCATTATCTTATTGTTTGGTTTGTTGATAACTTGTTAATTAAAATAAAGTTTTCGTGTGATATTCGATACAATTTCTAATGATCGAAGAGTTTCGAATTTATTTAGTGATCATTTATAATATAAATTTTATGTCATGTAAGAAACTCGATTCCATTTGGAATCAAACCCAGAATTGGACAACTCCTCACACCAGACTTAATAGAATATTACAACTTCTAATTGTTGGGGTTCAACAGGAGAGGCACAAAAATGAGGTAAAAATCAATAAAAACACCAAATTCACAATAAAAATTTAAAGTACAAAATATTAATTAAAAATCAAAAAAAAATTAAAATGAACTGGTATGGGCAGATGCTAAATAGTGAGACGAGTTCAACTATAATAAAATAAAATCAATGGGGGGTCCCTAGAAAGAATAAATTACAAAAAACAAAAATTAATTAAAAATTAATTAACTCATGGAGAACCCGAGCTAATGGGAAACCCGAGACAATGGAAAACCCGAGCGATTTGAGAGAACCTGAATTGTCAATCAAATTAGGAAAGGCAATTAAATTAGCCGATTAAAATTAAATTGGAGCGAGCCGTCAAAGGAAACAGAAAACAAAAAGTTTAGCGAGAGCGACAAAGAAAACGTTAAAGTTAGTAGTAACTGAATAATTTAAATCGAACGTACCAGAAAGGGACATCTCCCGTTGGAAGATTTATCCCTGCGTGAAATTTGTAGTTGTATTGAAAAAAGCAGACCAAAAAGGGTTGTATCAAGTGTGGTTGAATTAATAAAAAGTGCAACTAAAGTGTAATTGTATTAGTCTTAAATAAAGATTTTGTGTTGGGTCGTTTATTTATTTTGAAAAGAAAACAAAGGAGTCAGACAGTATTACCGACTTGCACAAAATACCCAACATAATCCATTAGAAACCTCCGTGGATATCAAATAAAAATCAATGAACTCTCAAAACGTTGTTATAAATTTAAGCAGAATACAGAATTTACAAGTTGAATTTGATATAAGTAGACAACTTGTACGTCATTTTCACGCAACATATTTTGTGGTTAAATAGAAAATACATTAAAGCACAATTAAATAAAAATTGTCTGTTTATTTGTGATTTTGAAATATTTGAACAGAACCGACCACTAAAAGGTATATGTACATCTCCGTATGGTTATAGCAGATTGATCATTTCAGGTGGATCTTTGTTATTTGATAATTGTAATTTGATATTTGTTATCCAATAATATATTTTTATCAACAAGTTGCGTGAAACTTGAAATATGTTCCAGAAAAATTCTGAGAACTGGATAAATATCCAGGCTCAACTTTTTATTGTATGTTCTTTGACCCTCACTTTGCATAGTTGTAATAGTTTGGTCAAATCTTTATTTTGGACAAATACACGAATTGATTGAAAATATTAGGACTCAGCGAATGCTAATATATGATTCTTTTGGATAGGATATTTAACATTAATAAAATGTTACTGAAGTTTTTTTATAGTCAAATTTTTATAAGGTGTCTTTGTAAATCTAACCTTTAAATGTATGTTTTATATCACAATTTCCTGCTCGGACGATATCAAAAAATAGTCTTTCGATGAAACAGAGCGTACAGATTGTAGATTAGAGCAAACGCAATTTCTGACAAAATCCCTAAAAGATTCGAACCATTATTTCAAGAAAATAATAATCACTGCATTGTTAATAAAATTTGCATTTCAAACATTTAAAATGATTTGCAGGAAATATGATTTGCATAAAGGATTCCTGGAATGAATATAGACATTTTCGATTGCAAACATTTTGTAGGTTCTTTCTTCATAAAAAGACTATGGTATACTAAATATGTCTTAATGAAAGCTTATAATTTACCTACTAATCAAAAATGTTCCATCGATTATTGGACGACGAAATGATCAAAGAAGTGAACTAGAGATATGATGGGAAAGAGATCGCGAAGTCACTCATGATTGAAGTTTTCATCAAGGAAACGTTCATGTTACTCAGACAAGAATATTTCTGATCAAATGCGCGGGATACAATAAATACGCAATGATCCGGATTGGTGAACAATACCAGTTCATAAGTAATTAATTAAAAGAATTGTTGTGTTTTACAGAA
>CAUHTR010006246.1:0-20475 GCA_959609185.1 Schmidtea polychroa
GCGTTACAGCTGCAATGGGGACCACGTATCTTTGCGAATCTTTTTTTTTCAAAATTAAAGATTGTTAAATGTAAAAGTCGTAATAGATTAACTGATGAAAATTTAAAAGACCAATTACGATGTGCAACTTCGAAAATACCTGTGGACATAAAAAAATTATCTGAAAAAATTGAAAAACAAGTTTCACATTAAGTAATATGTATGTATATGTAAAATATAATTTAGTTTGTATAAATTTTTTATAATAAATAAATACGTGCGGCCCACATTATATTTTTATTTTTTATTTTGGCCAAGTAACCAATTTCGGTTGGACACCACTGATCTAGATAAACTACTACTCCATTGAATAGCATTCTTTCTAGCACTGTGTGCATCAGTCGCTGGAATCAGTCAAAATGATTCATGATAAAAATAACACAGGAATACGAGTTTCTTCAGTTGATTATTAAATTGAGAACCTGAGAGTACTGCATTTAATTTATTCACATTGTGTTCGGATCTCGTTTATCAATTCACATGTAATGGGTGTAATGTCACATACATTGGAGAGACTTTACGTCATCTCTATACTCGAGTTTAAGAACACTGTCGACCAAAGGGAGTGTCCAATATTAGGGATCATAATAAAGTCTGTAGGAGAGAATTAGGAATGTCGCATTTTAAAATCTTTTCAAAAAATATTTGATAATTGTTTTGAGCGTGTGATATATGAAGCATTATTGATAAGAACTTTCAATCTTAAAATCAATGTGCAGAATGCAGTGAATACGTGTGAGTTGAATGTTTTTAATTAAGTTATCACTAAGTGAATGTAGGTAACCTGATGATGATAGTGATGCTATCGAAATATATAGTGAAAAAGATGTACTAATGGTGATTTTTATTAATAAGTGTTTACCGTGTTTATTTAAATAATAATAGTAATAATAATAATAATAATAATAATAATAATAATAATAATAATAATAATAATAATAATAATAATAAAAATAATAATAATAATAATAATGTTATAAAAATAATTAATAGAAATTAGTAATAAAATTTCTAAGATTTATGAACTAGTTTAAAATTAAATTAATTATTCTATATATGTAATTCATTTCACCTATTTTATTTAGAAGGATACTATTATAAATTATTTTTATTTTAAATTGTATAAATAGTAAAAACACTTAACCTATTTAAATAGATATTTATAAATTTAGACTTGGCCAATATATTTGGATCTACATATTTCATAAGTTTACATATTTAGGTTGGACCTTAAACTACCCTCAGAATGACTTTGGCTTAATTAATTTATATGAGCTTGATTTATTTCTAAACTTGATCTAATATGTTTAATCTTATATGAATAACTTAAATTTAAGTTGAAATACTTAATTTTAACTTGACCTACATAAATGCAATATGATCTATTGTGCCTTATTTATTTTAAATTTTGAAAAGACCTACATTACTATATCCTGAAAACTTAACCCTGTCATAAATTTTTACCCTAAATTAGGCCGTAGCGTTTCTAAGGCGGTTCATCAATTCTGGCGGCCTCACATCCTACTTTCTAAGATTATTTCGCCTAACATTAAAAAATAAATGAAAAATTACGTTCGAGTCTCAACCAATCTTTCTGATAAAACTGAAAATAAAGATTTTAATTTATTCATTGTAACAAGGAAGACATTTTAAACTTACTTTCAGATTCGTATTCGGGGTAGCTACTTGAAGGTTGAGTATTTAATAAGACCCATTGATCATTGACCGCACCTGCTAAAGTTATCATCATTGCCGTTGTTGAAGAATTGCTAATCCACATTGATGTAAACCATGTCGAAAACATGAATCCAAAATATTGGCTGTATATTTGTTTAAATAAATATTTAAACATAAAATACGAACAAAACAGGATTCGGACCCATTAAACTCAAAATGTGTAAGGCCAACCTCTTATGAAGCCTCTGTTTTTCAATTGCTTTTGATACAATGAGCCCTCCAATTAGCATAAGGGTTATGTCCTTAAAATAAAATCGTAATGACAAATAATAATATGAATTATGTTAAAAATTGTAAAAAATTTGTAAAAAATTTTGTAAAAAATCTATTTAATTAAAAAAATAAATGTTTAATTTGAAATAAAAATTAATAGTTGACTTTTTCAATAAGGTTTTTTAATATAATTTTCGGTTACTAATTAACGTTTTTTTTTTTACTTGAAATTTAAATTTTAGTACAATTTATTATTTGTACAATTTTATTAAAAATTTTTAAAGTTCAATTTTTTATTAGAATTCTTATTAGTTTAATATATAATATAAATTTATTTATTAATATAAATTTAATTATTGGGATTAATATTTTTTTAGGCCGTACAGAATTCTGATCCGAATTTTTAGAGTTTGAATATCTAACTATTTATTTAGTTTATTTAAATCTTAATTTCAAATTTTATTGATGTGCTTGTTATTAATTAAATGGATAAAGCATGAATTGCAAAGTAATGAAGATATAATGGCTATGGGGGAGAATAAGGGTACTGATTTTGAAAAAATATAAACGAATAAATAATATAATATAAGTATCTTGTTATTAACCTAAAATATAAAAAATATATTTGACAAGTATATTAACAATAAGATAGAACTTCAGTGATTTATTAAGACAGAAAAACTAGACTTTAATTTAAATTGTACCAAATAGCTAAATGATCAATTATTGTATTAAAGAATTTATCAAAACCAATCCTTTTTCTAGCCATACATTCTTCAAGATAACTTGGGAGTAGTGCTTCGTTTGTTTCATACATATATTTGAAGTTTGTTTAGAAATAGTAAAAGCAAAGAAGCCAATTTTGGATGGAGAATAAATTAAAAAATGTTCCATAAAAATGGCTCAAGCATTTATTGACAATGAAATGGTAAGAAAATTAAAAACAGTATCACTTTCTCACAAGACTGTAAGCCGGCGTGTAAACGAGATTAGTATGCATGTCACTAATAAATTCGAAAACCTAATCAATAGTTGCTGCTATTTTTCGGTAGCATTGGATGAAAGCACAGACATTTCTGATACATGTCAAATGCTTATCGTTATAGGAACTGTAAACGAAAACTATAATTATTTAGAAGATCTTTTAAAATTAAAATCATTACACGGAACAACAAAAAGTGAAGATATTTACAAACAATTAAAATGTTAAGTAGAGCAGTATGGCGGATTTGACAAGTGCACTGCTATTGTTACCAACGGTGCTAGAGCTATGACAGCCAAAAATATAGGGCTCGCGGGACTTTTGTAAAAATAAGGAATAACATGTCGTATGTTACACTGCATTATCCATCAGGAGGCATTATGTGGTATACTCCTAAAACTAAAAGACGTAATGGACAATGTTTGCAAAATTACTAATTTTATTCGCGACGGAAATCGTTGTCTTATACACCGAAAATTTAAAGCATTTTTGGATGAATTGGAAACTGAGTATGGAGATCTGCTTTTACATAGTAACGTTCGTTGGTTAAGTGCTGGAATGTGCTTTAAAAGATTCTTTACACTTCGAAAAGAAGTTCATCTTTTGCTGTAATTGGTTTAATTTAGTGCAAAATAATTTATTTCATTTTGAATCTTGCAAAGAGATCTATGAAGAAATGAAAGAATATAATATAGAAGCAAATTTTAAAATATTCCTACCAAAATTGGATATGCTAATTACAGATTTCAATGAAAGCTTTTCTTAATTTGATGATCTTAAACCATCTATTGATTTATTTTGTGATCCAATTAATATTTATATGAACTCCGTTGATCTTAAATAACAAATAGAAATATGCGACTTGCATTCAGATCCAATTTTTACATCTAGTGGAGTAACTGGAATAGAAATATTCAAATTTTTTAATAAAGAGAAATATCCAAAATTTATAGATTTTGGACTTCAAATTTTATCAATGTTCGGAAGTACTTATATCTACTAGCGTGCATACTCCGATATGAAATATATAAAGTCAAAATATAGAAACAGTTTGAAAGATTTCACTCTTGAAGATATAATTAGACTTGCCATGACAAATATTGATGTGGACATAAAATATATTGTTACTAAACAATTACGGCCACAATGTTCTCATTAATATATTACGAATATTTTAAAGTTTTCTTTTTAGTATAAATAGAATATTATTTTAATTAACATAAGGTAACTTTTCTTTTATCAACCTTCTTGGCCCCGAAATGTTTGGAGAAGAAAATATGGCCCGCAGGCTATGATAAGTTGGACAGCACTGTTCTAGACCATCGATTACTCAAGTTTAGACCTTAATTTACCTATTTATCCTTAATTTACTTTAATTTAAATTTTAAACCCTTAATTACTTCAATTTAAAAATTTAGCCATTAATTTACGTAATTTGCATCTAAAATTATTTCATAAAAATTTTCATTTCTCATCAGATGATAGTTATTCGGACAATATATTATTAAATTAATTTAAAATTTTACATTAACTTACTTTAATTTAAATATTTTTTGAAAATGTTAGACCTTAATTACTTAATTGAAAATTGTAGACCTTAATTTTCATCTAAAATTGTCATTGAAAATTTTTCGTTACTCAGGAGCTGATTTATTAGGTATTTAGTAGCCGCTTGCAGCCCGACCATCCGGTAGGGGTCCCTCCCGGTGAGGGGTTGCTGCAGTAATTTCTTTTGCCAAACGATTATTTAATTACTGCGGTATCCAATAACTATCTATTGATAGTCCTCCAAAATTATCCTTAAAATATTCTACGGTTAATGTGAAAAACACTGACGACATGCGTTTCATCTATATTATTTTGTCTATTATAAAATGTGACGAGGTTAGTAGACATGCCAGAAATAGAGCCTTTGACTATAATCCGTCAGATCTTGTCTTTGACTCTTCTTATTTGCCAATGAAATTTTGCAATATACCGAAATTTGAGGCTAAAAGTCCTAGATATGCGATTAATGTTATTTCGTATGAATTTGTTTTAATAGATGGTATTGATACGGAAGTATTGAAACATCCTTTTGTAGATGTCATACATAAGTCTTAAGTTGTAGGTGGAATTACCGTTAAAGTAGAGAGAAATGTGCTTCTCAAACCTCTTCCCCCGAGAAAAAACATTTTCTTTTAATTTGCGATGACTGAACAAGGTCATATGACTCGTCAGGGTCATTCTATTTTTTGTAACAAATACAAAGACATCTATTCTTAGCAAATTTTTTGATCCGATGACTCATCAAGGTCATATGCCTCATCGATGAGTCATCATTTTTTGGAACAAAGAAAGTGACTTATCGATGGCTCATAAAAAAGGGACTTTACTAGAACAAATATATTATTATTATTAATATTATTAGCATTATTATTATTATTATTTTCAATGTCATATTATTATTTTTCAAAATAATATTATTAATATTATTATTATTATTTCAAAGTAATGTTATTACTATTATTATTATTATTATTATTATTTTCAAAGTTATTTTCAAAGTATTATTTTCAAAATATTATTTTCAAAGTAATTTTATAAAACGTAGTAATTTCATAAAAAAATATAACCATTTCTGATATTTGTTTCATAATTTTTTTCATAAAAACAGTCATTTTCTTCATATTTCATAAAAATTGGTTTCTTAATTCAGAAATGGGTTTCATAACAAAAATTGGTTTCATAACAAAAATTGGTTTCATAATTCCTAAAAAACATAATAATTAAAAACAATAATTAAAATTTACCTATCGATCCACTAGCGTTTTGAATAAATGAATTACAAAGCATAGAATATATGTAAAATCTATCCAATCACAATACCGATAAAATAGGGACATACATACTCTATGCTTTGTACTAAAATGAGTTACTTAGTTAATAACATCTCGTGTCTTTATGTCTAAACATGTTACTATGCGAGTAACATAAAAACATCTTTGTTAAATTACACTTGACATGTGTATGACTGGAACATGTCCTTATAATGTGAATATTTATGTGAGTAATAATAAAATTAATTAATAATAATGATATTAATAATAATAATAAAAATAATAATAATAATAATAATAATAATAATAATAATAATAATAATAATAATAATAATAATAATAATAATAATAATAATAATAATAATAATAATAATAGTAATAATTTTGATAATAATAATTAAAGGCAAATCAATACATTTATTAAACAATAAAATGGTGGGACAATAACCTTCGAAGGGAGTCCAAAATTAAATATCTTTTAAACCATATTATATATCATTCAAAAGGACTTTTGATAGTGAAATTGAAGGTCCTTAGGTCTAAGGGTCCAAGGTTAAAAAATTTTAAAACCTTATAATATATACATATCAAACAAAAGGTATTTGAGATGTAAGTATTATGGTTATACTTTCAAAGGTTTATGAATAGTCCTGAACCATCAAACCTATGTAAACCTATAAAAAATCCAAAACCTTTTAAACCTTATAAAATATACTTATACATATAGATATATACATATAAACAAAGGTAATTCAAAGGTGAGTGTAATGGTACAAGGTTTAAATTTTTAAAACCTCATAATATATATAACAAACAAAAGGTAGTACAAAGGTAAGTAAAATGGTCAAAGGTTAAATATTTAGACACACAAGCTATTTATTAGTAATGGGCAAAATTATGAATTTTATCAAAATACATGTAAAAATTTAAGAAAAATCTATGTTTCTGTGTGCCTGTACTGAAAATTTTCAATAAGGAGCAATAATTTACAATTTCACACACATTCATTATTACATTCGATATGTATCGCACATATATTCCACACGTCTTATTTAACCGGGTGTTTATGGTTAATTTGTGATTATTATTTATATAATATATATATATATATATATATATATATATACTCTGAGTTCATCCGACAAGATATTTTGTCCCTTGTAAGTGATGGTCATACTTAACATATCGCAAAGGGCATATTATTACAAAGTATTATCAAATTATCAATTAAGAGAAAAGACAAAAATTAATATATTACACATAATCAACATATCTCAAAATGTATATAATTACAAACTATTATTATATTCTGGCCAATTAAAACCAATGAAGAGATAAGACAAAATAAATGCATTACGTTGCGGTATTTTAAAATTGAAATATATTTAATAAACACATTTTGACGTCATTTTCATTAGTTGCACGAACATTTTCATAAAATATTATTATTATTATTATTATTATTATTATTATTATTATTATTATTATTATTATTATTATTATTATTATTATTATTATTATTATTATTATTATTATTATTATTATTATTATTATTATTATTATTATTATTATTATTATTATTATTATTATTATTATTCATGTCTTTGTTAATCATGCACATTTATTGCAAATTTATTATTCACACAATTATATTAGTTTATCATTCCCTGACATTATATCATATTATTATTTTAAATTTTATTATTTTAAAATATTTAGCAATACCATATAGCGTATTTTTGGGCCATTTATTGAAAAGAACATGGTTAATTTAAATATATAGCAATTTCTTAAGTAAGTAAAATATTTCCAGACAAATTTACCAATTTAATTAGAAATCCATTCTTTTGGCTGTACCGTTTAATTAAAATATGGTTATTCTAAGATTCATAACAAATTTTTTTATATAGTTCATAGAAATACCAATTATCTCAAATATTTAACTAGAAACATAACTTAATTCTTAAGATATATAGTATTTTTGTGTATTTCTTAGTTAATTTATGAATATCAGTAGTTTGATATATGCAACAAATTAATCAATAAAGACCATAGCATATTGTAAGTTATTTTATTTAGTCAGTTTATCCGACATATTTTATCCCACTATGGGTAATGCTCACAAGAGTATATTAATTAGTAAATTAAGGCACATGTATATTAGTTAGAAATTCTTAGGTAATTTAATGAGAAATATTTCCATTTGGGTCATATAGTTCGTGAATATTTTAAATGTAACTTACCGAATTCTTATTTCGAGCGACTAATTTATTGGTTAACTTTGTCATTTTTAATAATTAAAAATAATATTTAGCAAAATATTTTCAGACAATATTTAAAAAATTCATTGGTGAATTTATATCTTTTGTGAGAAATACATGATCAATAATAATTTTAGAAATTATCATTTGGAGTAAAAATATTTGTTCGAGGCAAAAAGGAGTCATAATAACATGATCATTTAACCAATTAAGGTGCTTATTATTTAAAAATTTATTATCATTGGGTGTAATATATCTTTGTGAGAATAGGTGTCGTATAGGTTAAGATGTTTGAGTAACGTTTACCAAAACATGGATATTTTGTGCGAATAATTAAAGAATATTGGTTAAATATGTCATTTAAAATAATATTTTCAGGCAATATTTAATAAATTCATTGGTTAATTTATATCTTTCTGAGAAATACATGATCATTTATTGAGAATTCATTAATAATTTTGGAGTAATTTTCTATCTTTGTTAAAAGTCTATATTATTAGAGGTAACATGATCGTTTGGTTAGCATAAGTAATTTTCATGGAGCAATATGATGAATTTGAGTTGAAATAAAGTTTTCTATTAATTAATATATCAAATTAATTTAAAATTGAGGATACACTGATGAAAATTCTAAACAAATATTTGCATGCACACATATAATAAAAAAAACTCATTAATTTAAAATACGGCAGTTATGTTTCTAGTTAAATATTTGAGATAATTGGTATCAACTATATAAAAAATTTGTTATGAATCTTAGAATAACCATATTTTAATTAAACGGTACAGCCAAAAGAATGGATTTCTAATTAAATTGGTAAATTTGTCTGGAAATATTTATACTTACTTAAAGAATTGCTATATATTTAAAATAACTATGTACTTTTCACTAAAATCGCCTAAAAATATGTTATATGGCATTGCTAAATATTTTAAAATAATAAAATAATAATAAAATTTAAAATAATAATATGATTTAATATAATATAGTTGTATGACTAATTAATTTGCAAAACAAGTGCATAGTTAACAAAGACTGCAATAAATGTGCATGATTAACAAAAACATGAATATAAAAATAATAATAATAATAATAATAATAATAATAATAATAATAATAATAATAATAATAATAATAATAATAATAATAATAATAATAATAATAATATTAATATTACTTTGAGACATTTTGAGTGTGAGCAGTACCATGCATGGCGTCAAAATATGTTTTTAAAATATAATTAAGTTTCAAAATACCGGAACGTAATGTATTTATTTTATCCTACCACTTCATTGATTTTAATCAGTCAGAATTTAATAATAGTTTGTAATTATATACTATATGAGATATGTTGAGTGTGTGTAAATATTCAGTGTAATATAAAATTTC
Organism: Schmidtea polychroa; assembly: GCA_959609185.1. Lineage (NCBI taxonomy): Eukaryota > Metazoa > Platyhelminthes > Tricladida > Dugesiidae > Schmidtea > Schmidtea polychroa. Next base: position 9,442 of record CAUHTR010006246.1, read on the forward strand.
ATAATTTTGATAATAATAAAAATAAATAATATTAATAATAATAATAATATATCCAGTGCACACATCATTGTCTTTGTTCTTATAAGTGATGAGTTATTGTCTTTGTTCTACAAATAGATGAGTCATGGATGAGTACTTTTTGTATGATGTATATATATTATAAACTTTTAAAAATGTAAACCTTGGACCCTTTGACCCTTGGACATTGGGCCATTAGACTTACTTTTGTACTCTTTTGTTTGATATATATTATAAGGTTTGAAAAAATTTGAACCTTGGACCCTCTGAGGGTCTGACCTTTGAGGGTATGACCATCATACTTATATATATATATATATCTATATGTATAAGTATATTACCATCAAAAGTTCCTTTGAATATATATAGTATATGGTTTGAAAAAATTCGAAAGTTTTTGACCCTTTGAAGGTTATTGTCCCACCATTTTATTGTTTAATAAATGTATTCATTTGCCTTTATTATTATCAGAATTATTATTATTACTATTATTATTATTATTATTATTATTATTATTATTATTATTATTATTATTATTATTATTATTATTATTTTAAAACCAATTTTTTATAAAATATGAAGAAAATGACTGTTTTTTTGAAGAAAATTATGAAACCAATATCAGAAATGGTTATTTTTTATGAAATTACTTTGAAAATAATATTTTGAAAATGATACTTTGAAAAAATAAAAATATGAAATTGAAAATAATAATCATAATAATAATAATTCTAATAATAATGATAATAATAACTTCTTTGTACTTGTTGAGTCCTGTTTTTATGAGTCATCGATGAATAATTGTCTTTGTTCTAAAAATAGATATGTCATCAAATAGTCATTGTCTTTGTTTAAAAAATGATGACTCCTTTGTTCCAAAAATGTCGAGTCATCGTTGAACCATATGACCTTGATGAATCATCGGATCAAAAATATTACTAAAAATAGATGTCTTTGTTACAAAAAAATAATATGACCTTGAATGACCTTGATGAATCATTGGATCAAAATGGTGCAAAATTCAGCATGTTGTCAAAATAACAACACAATGCATATAAATGTTAAGTAATACTATTTTTGCTATTACAAAGGTTTAGTAATAATTACACATATTGTTATGACTTTTGATTATAACCTCAATAATATTTAACCACTTGCCAGGCGCGCGCTCAAATATGAGTGCAAAAAATGTGTACCATTTCGGGCGAGCGCTCACATGTGAGCGCAAACTCATATAGAAAAAATAGTGAATACAAACTCGGAAAATTAAAAAAAATATATTTACGTTATATTTTGATTATATACTATTAATTAATGATTTTAAAAAAATAGTTTTTTTATGACCGAAAACATGAATAAAAATCGCCCGGCAAGTGGTTAATAAAATATAATTATAGCGGGAAATTTAATTGTTAATATTATGGGATTATTATTTAATATTATTTGAATTATAATTAATAATATTGACAAATCTAACCTTCATGTAACATGCTGATACCTCTTTTGGTTCAAGAATTTTGAACAATGGAAATAGAATAATCGGGATGAGAGATGTAATAGCTATATTCATAACTTCTGTTAACCAATAAATTGCAACAAGAACAATTATGTAGCCACATTGCATGGGCTGTAATCAAAATATAATTAAAAAAATAAACTTCAATTTTTAACACCTGATTTCCTGAGACAGCTAAAGGTGACAACACGATTGGTAAACCTATCAATAAGACAATTTTCCAATTTGAGCGTAAAAATTTAAAAACCGTTTTAGTCTTTGAAGTTTTCTTACGATAATTAATTTTCATTTGAAAAAAATTAAATAATTTCTAAATAATGTAATAATGATTTAACTAGAAATCAATATAAATATCAGAATGAATTAATATATATTTTTATAAATTTCGCTTGTTGAGACTCCACTGAGTATGCATGGGCGTCCGAAGAAATTTTTCCAAGGGGGACAAAATATTTTTTTTAACAAGTAGACATTTTTTCTAGGGGAAGAGAGTTGAAAAAAATGCATGTGTATAATAAATATTTGGGACATTATAAGACTTCTTTCGTTTATTTACAAAATAGAACACTTTTTATAATTAGAACGTCAGTTAATATTGAAAGATTTTATACAAATAAGATGATTTGAAATCATTGATTTCCAGATATAATTAATGACATTAGAAAAAACAGGAAGACTCTTTAAATTAATTTTTTTTTCATGGTTTTTCCAACATTGTTTGAGCGCATCTATTAAAATTTGTTTAAATTAATCGAAAAATAAAATGGTTTGGGAAATTCAGGCGGGGGGCAAGCGCCCCCTTTACGGACGCCCATGTATATTGATGATTTCAATTAAAGACATTTTTATCGTTGAAACATTAATGTGATTTTGGGAATAAACAGAATCAAAAAGTAAATAAAGTTCTTTTTTGTATATTTTCCATAAATATTCATTCAATTATAAAAACATATTACAGACTTATTCATAAATATTACTTTTTGAAAAGAAACTGCAAACGTCTGTAATGTTGACCAAATTTATTAATTACTTTGTCTATTTTTTTTCGCTTTTTTACTGTCATTGATTCTTTCACGATGAACACTCATCATGCAAAGTCCAGAAAGTCTATTTTCACACATTGTTGACCTTAGCCACGTTTTGACTCTTCTCTTGCTCAGAAAAAAAAATAACAAAAATTAAAAAAATTATTCTAATCAGCGATTTTTCCCAAAATGTTTTAAAAAAATACATTGATTGATTTATTTAATTAATTATAATTAAAAATATATCGGACTCACATTTTTTCGAAATAATTCCAAAATACTTTAATAAAAGACATAAAATTCCTAAAAAAGCCTGAAAATTAATTGAAAATAATTTATAATTATATTGTTGATTAAAAGTAATATTTAAGAACTTGAATAATGATCTCATATCCATATGGATCAAAATTCAAGTCTTAAAATTTACTTTAAATTTAATATCTTACTTGAAAACCATTTTTAAAATGGCTAAAATAAATTTCATAATGAGCAATTCATATGTAAAACAAATTACTGACAACTTTGCTTTATTTATTATTTTATTTATCCTTTTTTCTCAAGTAAAATAATATTGTTCGACAAACACTTCAAAATATGCAAAAAAAAATATTGATCTATAGTCGAAAATGAAGATACATAATTTGAATTTAAAAATAATCAAACAGTAAATAAGAAAATAAAGGATTTATTATTAATTATTTAGCTTTACAATTTGTCGATAAGTTCTTTTATTATTTTCATTATTAATCAATTTATTTATAAATAAATATTTGAGTGAAATAAATAAAAAACAGTGTTTAACATTAAAAACAAACAGGAAGCCTCTTTAAATTAAATTTCTTTATTAATTTTTTTTATCTTGGGCTTTTCCAACATTGTTTGAGCGCATCTATTAATATGTGTTTAAATTAATCGAAAAATAGAATGTTTTGGGAAATCTAAGGGGAGGGGGCAAGTGCCCATCCTTGCCCTCCTTGCGGACGCCCATGTGAGTATGCACATTATAATGTACATCCAATTAAAACAACATATCAAACGAAATACAAGCGTATGCGCATTTTGATTTTTATTATTGGTTAAATTATTTCACTTTTGTAACAAATCATTTTCCTTTAACCCTTTTATACGGAGTGTACAATATATTGTACACAGTTTTGTGTGCTGAATATCTGTTGTACCTTTTCGAAAATATAATGTGAGAAGTACTTTTTAAGAAAATTGAAATTTGTTCTAGTACATTTTAATAATTTTTATTTTTTTACATAATTTGAGTCCCCTTACTAGGTTTGATGGTCTAGATAATTAATTTACCCACAGAATTAATTCCCGAATGAAAGGGTTAATATTTTACAAAACTTTTCATACTATGCAATTTAATCACTGTAAGAGTTATGATTAAGTACAATAGATAATTCTCAAATTTATTAAAATGATAAAGCCTTTCTTAAAATTTAGATTGAACCCGTTAAATTAAAATAGTTCCATGGCTAAAAATATATTAGGTTTTTATAAATAACTACAAGCAAATTCAATGCACAAAGATTTGAATGTCTTGCAAAAAAGCTTTAAAAATTTAAAATAAATTATAAACAAATTACAGCAAACCAATTTTAAAAAGTTGAAAATATAAAATTCAATATTTCCTGGAGAAAACATATGTACCAAACGAAGATATTGATACGAAATTTATAATTATAAATCGATTGGTTAACTCAATAATAATTAACTAAATAATAATTTCAAGCAGCGAAACGTCAGTAACCGACAATTGGAATGCTGGACATGCAAGAAAACTGGTCATGTTAGTCGAGAATGCCAAATGAAAAAGAAAATGACGTGTTTTGCATGCGGCGTTGAAGGCCAAGTACGGCGAGAATGTTCAACGATTCAATGCCAGAGATGTCACTTACATGGGCACAAGGAGATTGACTGCTATACAAATTTGGAAAGAAGGAAGTTTCAAACTAATTCAAACATGAGAAACAATAATTATTATGCCCATCGAACCACAAGCTATCAACAAAAGATCAACAATCCAGGAAGAACAATTGCAGCAATTGAACCTAATGATGAGACGATGCCACTTGAGTATTCAGATGATGCAGAAGACAAATATGAGGATATTCAGCACCCAAAAGTACATGCTTCGACACGGGAGGCAATGATCGGAGCAATATACTAGGTAATTTTGATATTGATGTAAATATTGGTCATAATAATTTTAATAATGTAAATAATCCTTATATATATAATAATGTAAAACCTTTATGTAATAAAATTTGTAATTTTAAAAAGTTTCCTTTAAATAATTTTAAATGTTATAGTTATTTTAATGCTGATCGATCTTTAATAAATAATAATAATAATCCTAAGAATCAAGAAGAGTATAAAGAAGTTTATAAATTTATTAAAAAGGCAGAAGATAAACTAGAGAGAAAGGAAATTGGGTCGATTAATGAAATATCAGAGGAGCAAAATATTTTCAATAAAGATGAATGGAAACGACCGAAATTGAGTTATGACAAAATGCAAGGTAGACCGAGTACAACGCTTGAAATTCAGGGCTATAGAATGGAATGCTTACTAGACACAGGAGCAAGAGTAAATGTAATGGCAGAAGCAGTTGTGGACAAATTAGTGAATGTGAAAATCATAAAAACAGATGGGATGTTAAGATGTGCAAATGATAGTAAATTAGAGACAATCGGAAAAATATATATTGATGTTAGAATTGGTAATATGGAAAGGAAAATAACATTTATAATAGTTAAAAATATTGTTCCAGATATAATAGGCGGAGTGGAATTGCAGAAGGAGTTTGGAATTGAATTAAACTACATCAAGCAAAATGAAGAGGGATATAATGAATTTGTTTGTGAAATAGAAGCTAGATTTGGGGAAAAGATTACAGATAACGAGAGATGTCAAAAAGCAATAGGAATTCTATGATTAAACGAAAATAAAAGACTGTTAGAGATTGTTAAAAACAATAAAAGTGTTTTTATGGCTAATAACTGGGATATCGGATGTACTGATTTAATTGCACATAAAATCATCACAAAAGAAGGGCCAATTATGATAAAACCCAGAAGACAACCCATCAATTTAGAGGAGAAAAAATTTAGAAAATAATGATATCATAAGAAGATGTAATTCACCTTGGAATACGCCGTTAGTATGTGTGTGGAAAAAAGACAAAAAAGATATCAGACTTTGTTTAGATTTTAGACAGCTTAATAAGATTAATGAAAGACAAGCTTTTCTTATGCCGAATGTAGAAGGAATTCTAGATACATTACATGGATCTAAATAATTTAGTTCTAAAGAACTTGGGAACGCTTATTATCAAGTGAAATTGGACATAGAATCGCAAGAAAAGACAGCATTTTCTACTAAAGAAGGGCAATTTTTGTTTAAATAGAATGCCTTTTGGCATTGTGGCGGCACCGGGTACATTCCAAGAATTAATGACAAAAATATTGAAAGATCTATGGAAAGAAGGAGTTATGGTGTATTTAGACGATATTTTAATTTTTACAAGAACAATTGAAGAACATTACAATGTGTTTGGAAAGGTTCTAGAGAAAATACGGGAAGCTAAATTGAGAATCAACCCAGAAAAATGTCAGTTATTAAAGAGCGAAGTAAAGTTTTTAGGGCACATTATTAACAGTCAGGGTATTCGGACAGATCAAAGTAAAATTGAGGCTATTAAATCATTTCAGAGGCCTAAGTGTATAAAGAATTTGAGAAGCTTTTTAGGTATATGTAACTATTATCGGAGATTTATTAAGGAATATGCAACAAAATCAAGAACGCTAGAAAGCATATGTGGAAGCAATAGTGAAAAAATAATCTGGACTGAGGAATGTGAGAAAGCTTTCGAAGAAATGAAAATGGCGTTGACTACAGCGCCAATTCTCGTATTCCCAGATTTCAAGAAAGAATTCATATTAGATACAGACGCAAGCTTTGATACAATTGGAGCTGTATTATCACAAAGAGATGAAATGGGGCATGAACACGTTATTGCATATGGATCCCATGCAATGAGTAGCCATGAAAGAGGATATTGGCTATATATTATTTCTGTCGCCATTTCAACCATTATTTATACGGTAAACGGTTTGTTTTGCGCACTGATCATAAAGCAATAACTTTTATGTTAACGACAAAAAAGCCTATAACAGCACAGTTCCAAACGTGGATAAATTACTTGAGCAGTTTAGACATAAAAATGGAGTTCAGAAAAGGTACGGCGCATACGAATGCAGATATGCTGTCTAGAAATACATGCGGCAAATGTGTACAATGTTTGATGGACCATGATAACCCCAAATCAGGGCGATTAAAAACTAGATTGTTAACATTGATGACCGAAAATAATGGAAATGAATGGCAAAGAGATAATGCAGAAATACAAGATATAAAAGATCAAATAAATGAAAGGAAAAATAATAAATATATATTAAAAGGAAATATTATCTATACCAATCAAAACAAAATATGGATACCAGAAACAAAAAGACGAGAAATGATTAAGGAAACACATTTATTATTATGCCACGCAGGAGTAGAAAAAGTTATGAAATATATTAGGAACAATTTTGATATGGAAGATTTGCTAAATGAAGTAAAAGAGACTATTGCAATATGTGAAGCATGTCAGAAAAACAAAGTTTTAACTACAAAGTCAAAAGAAAAAACCCAAGTAATTCAAGCTTCAGAACCTATGGAGAAAATATACATGGATATTTGCGGTCCATTAAGAGAAACCTTCAGAGGAGAAAAATATATTTGTGCAATAATCGATCATTACAGTAAATACATATCTCTAACTCCTATTAGAAAGCAAGATGAAAATACAATAAAGGCAGTTTTTGTTAAATAATTGGATATTGAAATTTGGAGCCCCTAAGGAACTACATGTTGATTGTGGAAAGAATTTCGAAGCAAATAGTATTAAAGAACTAGCAAAGGCAGCAGGAATTGAGTTGATATTTTCGAGTCCGTATCATCATAATACTAATGGTGTAATTGAAAAACAATTTCGTACTATAAGAGACTATATTAACGCGTCACTCAGAGAAGGAGTTAAATAAAGCTGGGCAGAATTAATACCTGATATATAAAATACGTTTTAAATGCGACAGCTCAAAAAACTACTGGAGTGAGTCCAGCAGAAATTATATTTGGAAGAAAGATTAATAGATCGCAATGGCATAGTAATAATGAAGTGGATAGAAATGAAATCATGCGGAAATTAGAGGCTAAAAGACAGCAGGCGAAAGAAATTGGCACAACTAGGAACTTAGAAGTGGGGGACAAAGTATTGGTGAAACAAGAAATTAGAAACAAAGATCACGAGAGATGTGAAGGACTATACACAGTAATAAAACGAAATCATGAAAGAAGTTACTTATTAACAGACGAAAACGGGAGAAAAATAACGAGGAATATAGAAAAGTTAAAGCATTTTAAAGAAGGGGGGATGTAAGGAGTTAGTAAATCTCTATATAAAATTATTATGGTTAAATGTAGAAGTGAGATCAGTTTGTAGAAATAATTATTTCTGTTAAATCTTTATATTTAAATTCTATACTAAATTATATCATTTTATATTAAATTATATTAAATTAAATCAATTAAATGTATGACCAGTAATTACATTAATATTAATAATTATCACGCCTCGGTGTTTAAATATACTAGTAAACGGCACAATTTTGAAGTTGTTATAAAAATAAATGCTTGAAGAAGACTTGAATTTAATTGCGTCTAACAGTGTGTGTGGTGTCATTAAACACACTTCGGCTTAATTTTCATATATCTGTCATTTTCTTGTCAAAAGATTTGGAGACATACATTACGAAAAAAGGTTGAGATTTAATTTTAGTTTAATTTTTACTTTAATTAAAATATTATTATAAGTACTTTTAGTTCTTCCAATTCCAATATTTTTATTTTGGATTATAGAAAACCTTTTTAAGGAAAGGACAGGGAGCGGGAGGAAATTATTTTGCACTCAGGCGGCCTAACAGCTCGGCGCACCTCTGATTATTCACATTATGTACATTAGGTAAATCGTTGACAACATGCAATACAATTGGCAATTTACTTTCGCCTATGCCAAACAAACCATTTTAGAAACAGATATCCTAGCAAAATACAATATACTAATTGACTGTAAAAGTGGAAAAGTTATTCCAAACAATTCAAAACACAAACCACAAAAATAAACTATCCACAAAACAAGTTTATAATATAATCGGAGTAATAACAAAAACAAACGAAGATAAACTAAAAACATAAAGTAAAAACTGTTTGTTATATACTAAACTTAATTATAAAACTGATACAAATCGTCCCAAATATAACTAACAAACTAAAAGTAAATAATGAAATAAAATGCATAGCCGAACACGCAATAATTAGCAACGGAAACCCAATCCACGCAAAAGTCAGGCAGTTAGACATAAATAAACTCGAAATAACTAAGAAAATATGCGACGAACTATTAGAAATCCAAATTGTCAAACATTCAAACTCAAATTGGTCATCAGTCCTCATGCTTAAAGAAAAAAGCAAATGTCGAGTTGTGGAGACTACAGAGCATAAACAGTATCACAACAGCCGACAAATACCCAATCCCAATCATAAACAACATCATTAACAAATTCAACAAACCAAAAATCTTCAGCAAGATAGACTTAGAAAAAGCCTACCATCGCATTCCCGTCAGAACTGAAGACATAAAGAAAACAGCAATCGTCACACCTATTGGTCTTTTCGAATATAACAGAATGCCTTTCGGATTAAAAATTTCGGCCTCCACTTTCCAACGCTCCATGGACCAAATCTTACGAAATCAAAAAAATACATTCGCATATCTAGACGACATCCTTATAGCGTCAGCAAACCAAACAGAACACATACAAAAACCATTAGATGACAAAATCAAAACCATCAAAAACTACCCTATACTCAAAACAATAAAAAGAATTAAGACGTTTCCTCGAAATAAAGGCTCATACAACTACTAAATTTGTATACAAACATCGGCAATCTTAAAAGACAAGAAACAAATCAAAATAAACATACACTGATTAAAACAATAATATCACGAAAACAAACCACGCACATTCAAAGGAACAAGACAAAACTAAACTATTCGACAAAATCAGAGCAATCATATCAGAATACAAAATACGCTACAGCGATTGTTTCAAATAAAACACAAGTCACACAAAAACAACATGCACAAACAGAGTTTAATTGTAAAATTTTTTATAATTTTATAGTGCGTTGTAAAACACAAAAACAAAACAAGCTCAACACAAATCAAAATAAAATGTCAATTTGTAAAATTTGTAAATTTAGTTGAATTGTTAACCTCAAGTTTTAGAGGGTTATGTAGTGTTATGTAGTGTAGTGTGAATTTGTTTAAATTTTTAATTAGGATTTGTAATGTATTGTTATTTTTACTGTTATTATGTACATTATATTAAAATATAATTAAATTATATAGTATAACTCTCTATAGCAATAAATTGTTATAGAGCAGCGTTTCCCAAAGTGCCTTCCGCGGAACCCTGAGGTTCCGTGGACTGATAGCAAGGGTTCCGCGAACTTTTTGTAAATAAATAATTTATAAAATAAAGATTTATAAATAAAGATTAATAAATAATTTTCGATTTCAAAATTCTTTTTCAATTCTTTTTCAAAGGGAAACCACAGTTTTTTTTAATTATATTGTTTTAAAATACGCATTAAAATACGAATTTAAAATTAGTAAATTTAGTTGAATTGTTAAAGGTAAGTTATTATTTCAATTTTTGAAAATAATCGTATGAGTTTTACCATTTTCTATTAGGTATTTGTGCGAAACTAGATTTTCTTATTATACTTCTACGAAAACAAAATATCGTAATTGATTGAATTGCTCGGCAGATCAACAATAAAACCAGATATAACCAGAATTTGCAAGGAAAAATAAACAACAACACTGTTCACAATAATAGCATTCATAAGTTTATTTTTTTTATATTATTAATTTTGATATATTTACTGATTTATAGTCTTCAAGCTCTCTTTTTAATAAATTCAATGGAAAAAATAATCAGTGGTGAAATTGGAAAAAAAGTTCTTATAATGATTTACAAGTGTTTTTAGACTGTTTGTTGTGTTGTGGGTTGAGTTTAACATTGTTGAAAATCTTGAACATCATCAAAGATATCATTGTGAATAAGACGAAGGTTTCTGTTTCCTGTATTTCTGACATATTTGATCCATTGATTTTGACTCGATTTGATGATTCTTCAACTTCTTCAACTTGTTCGACTTCAGTGACAACTTCAGTTACTTCGTTAGACATGTTTGAATTTGATGATTTTCGTAAAAAGTGAAGGTAAAGGATTATTTAAACAATTGTTTTTAATTTTTAATTTTTATTTTAATTAATTTAATAATATATTN
>CAUHTR010006247.1:0-20462 GCA_959609185.1 Schmidtea polychroa
ATGTCAAAGGTATAATATTGTATTATTGATGTATGTGTGTATATGTGTGTATAGATACTTACAATATAATCATCAGTTTTTAATATTAATTTATATCATGTCTCCAAAGTTTCCTAACACTACCGCTGAAAAATCTATATCATTAATATCATATATTAAAAAAATTGAATGTTCATTTTTTGATAGTATGCAATTTGTTTTTTGGTAAAGGCTGTAAGAACACTTTCAGTTCATTGTTTGACTTCATCTGTTTTTGAAGGTTTTATTATGAATTGTAAATGTGTTTTCCTTATAATTGTGATGCTTCTTTACAAGTTCTTGAATATACCTTTCAATTGCCTCCAATTTCGGATGGTGGTACGATAAATGAATATGCTAATGCTCAATTAATTTATACTCGATAGAATTGAAATAATCTGTTGAACTATATGTTAACTCATCTTAAATTAGATGTATTTCTCTTGGCTGATTATTTCCAACAATTTCACTCAAAGGTCATTGCTTACAATAGTCTCGAACCTCTGATTTTCTATGACATTCTTGGTATTTTATGGTCATCAGCACTCATGACAATGCAAGAGCCTTTATAACCTTTGCAAGATTTGGAAATGTTCAATTTTTATGAGGGAGAAATATGGGGTGGGTTAACATTTTTATATATGTATATGGTTGGGCTCTTAGCCAAAAACCTCCATATGCAGATTTTGCTTGGGTCTATAATAATCTTGAAACTGTATGTATGAATTCAGATATTGAAACGCTTTCATATGGTTACACTATGAAAGTTGATATTAATATCCTTGATCAGTTGCATTATTATTTGAACGATTTCCCTCTTACTCCGGAAAAGATGTGACCACCTAGCAGTGGCGCCTCGTCCATATAAGCAATGCATGCATTGCTTACATTTCAATTTTGAGAAATTCTATATTTTAAAATTTTAATATCTTTGAAAAAGAACTTTTAGCTACTAAAGACAATTTTTATGATTTAGTAATTAAAATATTTTGTAGAAAAGCAAGAAGAATCGAGTTTTTATATAAATAAAATTTTTTTTTGAATTTTTTTTTATTGCTTTCACAAAATACTTGAGTACGAGCCGCCATTGCCACCCAGTTCGAAAGTTGAGAAGTTGATTTTGATGCATTGGTCCAAGAAGAACCATATTCTTCATTGGATACTTCTCAAGATTTATATCGAATTGGGTGAGGTCGTTGTAAATGTTCAACACGCCATTAAATTTAAGTAAGCACCAATTTTTAAATCATACATTGACAAAAAGACTAAGTCGTGTGCTCATTCTGCTACTGAACTTTATATATACATTTATTTAAGCTTTATAAGAATAGCCTATATGGTAATTCAGCAGGAAATTTAAAAAAGCGTATGCATTCGATATTATGTAAATCAGCAAAAAAGATGATTACATATGCTTCAAAGTACCAATTTCGAAAATAGATCACGATTCCCAGTGATTTAGTTGCGACACACTTGAATAAAGATCAAATCTGTTTAGCTATACTGGACAGTCAGTACCAGATCTGTCTAAACTAAATATATTGAATTCGACAAGTATAGATGTGTGTTTAATTGTAAAATTAATATTGTTACTGAAGACACCGACTTTTTCTTTTTAGAAATTGAGAACTGTAAATTAGATAAATTATTACCGGCAATTATTAGAGGCAATCTTCTAGTCACGTCCAATATTGATTCTGCATATACTTGAGGAAACTTAATGCTGTTATTAGTGAATTCAAAGATGAAAGTAAGGGGCTTGAATACAAAATGCGGATTTTCTTGAGACCAAAATGTTATAGTCTCTTAGGCGCTAAGGAGTTAAGTTATTGGGAACTAAAATTAACTATCAATCATATGTCGATTGTTATAACATAAACGAGATATTTTCAGGACCACAATCTAGGATAGAAACGCGTAATCATCAATTATACACATTTAAAAATATGATATTGCCTTGTGAAAGAATGATGACAAGCTGTTCTTAGAATTAAGATCTATGTCTAGGGAAATATTGCTTTGGTTCTTGTCTGATTGATTCTCCTCTTAGAGCAGATATCACAAAAGACAGCGGAATTGTCTCTTGAATATTTTGAAAATATTCTAAATCTTGAAAATATTCTAAATTATATAGTGGGAAAGTTTCTGAACTCCAATGTGGCATAATTCATTAAATTAAGGTTGATGTTAATAAGCCTGTGAAGGTATATGTAACTAAGATTAAAACATTGTTGTGTTTTCCTACTGTTACTAATCCCCCATCAATTCATACATTCTTTTACGTAAATGGGAAAAATTAGGTAAAAGAAAGAAGATTAAAGTAAATTGGAAAAGACGCAAAGGTCTTTTGGATATTTATGGCTATTAAGCAATCATTTTAGTATGAAAGGACTTGTGGAAACTTTGGCCGTGGAAGGTCACACAGTGCACAATTTGGTGAAAATCTTTGTATTTTTAATATTCAGACATTGATGATGCCCTAAAAATGTTTAGTAGAGCGAAATATCTATATCATTCTGAGATTAGACATATTTTCTAATCTTGATGAAGTTTTAATGTTATCGAATAAGTATAAATTTGTTATTAATTTATTGGGGTTGTGTTGTTTTCTTAAAATAGTTAATCTTAAAAATTTGAATTCTTTGAGTAATGTAGTAAAGACAATAATATTATTAAAGCGAGATATTGGTCCACGTTCCAAAGGCATGTTGATTGAATAAAGTCAAAATAGAGTTAACATATGGTATAAGTTACAAAAAAGTCCTTGCAAGATCAGAAAAGGAGAGTTATTTTACATTTAGAATTTCATTTATCTTTATGTAGATTTCGATTATTGATCAATATTTTTCTAATTTCATATAAATTTCCGGAACAGCATTTTTAAAATAAAAGATAAATGAAAATTTAAAAGAAAAATACAAATCATAAATGAACAAAATAATTATATAACTTTATAGAGCAGTGGTTCTCAACCTTTTTTAGCTCATGGCACATTGAGCTTATCTGAAAATTTTCCCGGCACACCTTATTCCCTTTGGTCCCTACGATGAAAATATTTTTCAGTTTCTCTTTATTTTCCATTTGAAGTTTTTAAATTAATAAAAAAAATCAAAATTAAAATTCGATATAATTTTTGTTAAAAATATTGTTCCAAAGGTTTAATTTTTCCTGTTCGGATTTAACATTTTTAATGAGAAGGCTGAGCCAGCTTTCGAGAGGAAATCAGGCAGAATTGAGGTTCTAATGTTTACAGGAAGCACGCATTTTGTCGTCGATGTTAAGAAGTCGCTTTCTTTTTTTGGATTTAATTTCAGTTAGAGCCGAAAATCCAAATTCACAAAACCATGAAGAAGCAAATGGCAGAAGAATTTTAATAACTTTTAAATTTGTCAAAGGATATAACTTCTTACGAGAGAGCCAAAATTCGTCAAAGTTCTTCCCAGGAAATGCTAATTGATGGAATTTGTTGTTCTTTAAGTCGATGAGCTCTTCTTCTTCCTCAGTTGAAAGATTTGTTGTTTCAAACATCCCAAATGAATTGATCACCCAGCCATATTCGTCGACGACGGAAAGCGATGGGAAATAATGCTGAAATGACGATTGGAGACCTGTCAGTGAGATGACGATGTCAGCAACAATTTTATTCTTTGACTGTGATTCATTGATAGAAGGAAAGCAGTCAAAGATTCCTTTCGAGATTTGACTCTTCCACAACGTCAGATTTTTATCAAACGACTTCAGTTTTGATGTTGATGTAATAATATTTTCCGATGGTCATTGTTGAACAAATCTGAGGGAAATTGAAGTTTCAGCCACCAGATTTCGTCATGAAGAGGAAATCCAAAATCTGCATCCTCGACCTCCAAAAACGAAATAACTTCTACTTTAAGATGAATAAGACGCTTCAAAACTTTTCATTTCGAGAGCCAACAAACTTCGGTGTGCTAAAGCAGAAATTTGTAATCGGAATCCATTGCATCACAAAGTTGAGAGAAAATTCGAGATTGGAGTGGTCGAGACTTGATAAAGTTCACTACTTAAATCGACTGGTTCATGACAGATTGTAGATTTTCTAGCAAGGATTTAGCTATGGATCGCTATGGATCATACAGTGAGTTGATATGACGTTTGAATTCTTTTGAACCACGAGATTGACGAATCCTTTATTTTTCCTCGCATTGAAGGATAACCATCGGTGCAAATGCTGACACAGTTTTTCAAATTAAACTTATCAAGTAAAATATTCTCGTTCACCAGCTCAAAAATGTCTTCATCTCACGAATTTCTTTTTAAATCTTTGCCCAATAAGAACTCGTTTACAAACTTTCCGTCTTTAACGAATCGAACAAATGCCAGAAGCTGAGCTTTTCCACTTATGTTAGTAGATTCATCAACTTGTAGGAACCAATCCATTGAGGGATCTTCCTAAAAGTGTTCGCGAATCTGATCTTTCAGATCTGATGATAAATCTTCGATTCAAAGAAAAATTGTGTCATTTGATAATGGAACTTTCTTGACTTTCGCGGCCGCTTTGGTGCCTAAAATTGTTTCAGCAATGATTGCTAATGCTGGGACAATAATCGTTTCAGCTTCTGTATGTGCTTTCTTTCGTTTTGCCAACAATTGAGCGATCTTGTAACTTGCCATCAATCCTTTTTCGGGTATTTTCATGTACGTTGAAAGTTTCTTTGCTTGTTCAGATTGTTGTACTCAGTACTGCAAGGTTTTCGAAGTATTCTTTTGATTTGTTTTTTAAAGCTGGATGTTTAACTTCAAAATGTCTCATCAACTTGCTTGAAACTAGTGCCTCGTTTAATAATATTTTATTGCAGTTGAGGCAGAATGATGATTGGAAGCCTTCAGATAGTAACGCAATGAAGCCATACTGAATATATTCATCTTTAAATTTTCGCGTTGTTTAAGACTTTTCCATGGCTAACCGATAAAATCAATTGATAATCATTAAGTTTAATTATTAAACGATAAATTATAAACTTACTTTGATTATAAGTTTTATAGATTCTTTCTTAAAAATTATTGTGATATTAAAAATTTCAAAACTAAAGAAGCATCCAAAAGTGATTTCAATTAAAAATAATTTCAAAAAATCCGTTAAAACTTTTTAAGATTGAGGTTTCCAAATGATAGCAATTTGAAACATTTTGAAATAATTTCGCGGCACACTTGGAAATCATTCGCGCACAGGTTGAGAATCACTGTTATAGAGGCATTTTATCAAAACCATCCTTATCGAAAAAATTATTATTATTATTATTATCACATGAGACTACTGGTTAGGTCAGTGGTGCCCAACCTAGTGCCCGTGGAGACTTTTTCAAATGCCCGTGGGTGTTTTTCTAAATACGGTTAAAGAAAATATCAATTTTTAACATTAAGATGTATAATGTTTCAATGAGAATTACAAGCGCATTTTTAATTTTCGAAATTAAAATTAATCAATCCCAAATATTAATTATTAAATGGGAATTCCAAGAAAATTAAATTTTTTCCTACTTTAAATTAAAATTAATTAACTCAAATATCGTTACATCGTTAGTTAAAAAACTCTATTTAAATCAGTCAACCAAAAACAATCTCTCAGTGTGGACAACAATTTATCCAAATAAAAAAAATAATTTTTGTTTTTACAAAAATGTCTCTCAGCAAAGGGATGTCTCAAAAAAGAAAACGTGAAGATGAAAAATCTGCGCAACAAGTGTTAAGAAATAACTGGGAAGAACAATTTTTGTTCACACATTCACAATCATCAAGGCCAATTTGTCTGATTTGTAATGACACAGTTGCAGTCTATAAAAAATACAATGTGGAACGTCATTTTAATCAGATGCATTCAAAATTCAAAATCAAATACCCAATTGGATCTGCAGACAGAACTGACTTTATTTCAAAGAGAAAATCGAAACTTGCAGTTCAGCAAACATTTTTTACCAAAAGACAAGAAGAAATGCACGGTATGACAAAAGCTTCCTTTCAAATTTCCCTGCTGCTTGCCAGATTAAAAAAAAGTTATTCAGATGGTGAAATGGTAAAAGAGGCAATTTCTATTTTTGCTGAAAACTCAGGTGACCCAAAAAACAAATTGCTGTCCAAAAACATAGCACTTTCAAGAAATACAGTTACTCGGAGAATTGAAGAAATGGCCAATGATGTCTCAAAACAAATTATTGTTGCTGCTTCACTTTCAAAATACTTTTCAATTGCAATTGATGAAAGCTGTGATGCAACTGACAGTGCTCAATTACTGGTTTATATAAGATGTGTCAATGAAAACTTCGATGTTGTTCAGGAACTTCTTGGCCTTTGTCAACTGAAAACCACAACAACTGGAGCCGATATCTTTGAAGCACTGAAAGATTGTGTGGAAAATTCAAGCATCAACGAGTATAAGCTCAACTGGAATCAACTGGAAAGTATCTGCACAGATGGAGCTCCTGCAATGGTTGGAAAAAACAACGGTTGTGTTTCCCTTCTAGAAAAATATCTAAAAAGAAAACTTTTTAAGTACCATTGCATTATTCATCAAGAAGTTCTTTGCTCAAAGGATATGGAATTCAAGCATGTTATTGACACAGCTGTGCACTGTATTAACAAGATTAGAGCACGATCTCTAAATAGAAGAGAGTTCCGATCCCTGTTTGAAGAGGAAACCGATGATTGTGGTGAACTTTTGCTCCATTGCTCTGTTCGCTGGTTGTCAAAAGGAAAAATGCTGTCAAGATTTTTCCAGTTAAGGACCCAAGTACTGCAATTTTTGGAAGAAAAAAAAGAGTTGCCTACCGAGTGTGATCTTTTGAAAAACAATTCCTGGTTGAGTGAATTGGCTTTTCTTGTTGATGTCACAAATTACCTGAACATCTTGAACACAGGATTGCAAGGTGAAAATAGTTTGTTCCCAACACTATTCAATCAAATCAATGCATTTAAGGCAAAATTAAAACTGTTTTATAACAGTCTTCCTCAAGGAAATCTGGATCTTTTCCCCACGCTTCAGAAATTTCAACTTGAAAGTTTAATCACTGTCAACTTGGACTATGAAAAATACAAACTTGCCATTATGAATTTGTCTCATTCATTTTCTTCTCGATTTTCTGACTTTGAGGCAGAGAAGGATAACATTTTATTGTTCATTAATCCATTCTCTATATCAGAAAGTGAAATCAGCAAGTATTCTCCAAAAATACAGATGGAAATTATTGACATTCAAAACCACACAGGATTAAAGAGAAAGTTTCAAGAGCTTTGTGAATCACCTATTTCACCCGACTTAAAAGCATTCTGGAAGCTTGTTCCAAAAAATGACTATCCTGAACTTAACAACATGGCACTCCGGTTTGTGGTCAAATTTGGATCAACTTACATTTGTGAGAAGACATTTTCTTCAATGAACTACATAAAAAGCAAATTCAGATGTTCACTCACTGATGCTCACTTGGAAAACCTCATTCTATTATCAAATTCAAAAATCAATCCTGATATTGATCAACTTGTTAGCCAGACTCAAATTCAAAAGCCGCATTAAAATGATGTTATAAATAAATTTGTTTGTTTTGTTTCACATTATTATTTTTATTATTTTAAATTTTTAATACAAATGCATGTTTCCTAATAAAAAGATTGTTATAAGATCATTTTTCTATTAACTAATTTTTCAAAAATGTGCCCGCAAAGACTTTTTCATTTAAATAGTTGCCCACTTGATAAAAAGGTTGGGCACCACTGGGTTAGGTGATGAGTTCACTTTTTGATTTTTGATTATGTCGTTTGGTATGAGGTTCAAATCCAAATATGGGTGACTTTTTGATTTTTACAAAAATTAATTTTTAACATTTATGTCTGTGAATCAATGCGAATTTAATGCTTGTTTACTGCATTTTATATCAGTAGGTGAGAAAATACCATGAACTTTTATGTACAAATAATTAACCGATTTTTATGAAAATTTCAATTTATAGCAAAGGAAGTATGCTGATTCGATCTGTAATAAAAGTTAATGTTAAAAATTAATTTTTGTAAAAATAAAAGAAGTCACTCATAATTGAATTTGAACCTTATACCAAAACAACATAATCAAAAAGTGAACTCACCACTTAACCAACAGTCTCATATAATAATAATAATAATTAAAATTAAATTTTTAATAAATTTAAATAATTAATTAAATTTATTTAATAATCATATAATAATAATAATGAGTTTTAAAACTACTTACAAATTTATTTGCAGTTTCAATTTTATTATTTACTCTGTAAAACGTGATGTCTAATTCGGGTTGGCAAATTTAAACTTACCAACAAATTTGATATTGTAAATGTTTTGCCAGAATCACGAAAGAAAAATCTAATTTACACATGAATTTGTGAGTTGATAAGAGAATGATATTAATTTGAAATACAGCGATGATAATCTTATATTTCTTTAAATAAACTATTAAATACAATTTTTTAATACAAATAAATGAGCACCAATTTTCGAAATATATATTTGCAATATATTTTGACTGCTCTGCTGTCATTATTGGGCACTAAACAAATTCAACAAAAATGATTTTACTTAAAATTGTTAATAATCATGAAATCATGTAAGCGTAATTTAATAAACAGTTATGCTATTTAATTATTACTTGTGTTTTAATAATTGATTGTCGGCACTTTTAAAAAAAACGGAAATCGTAATAAATAAACTTATGAGTTTGATTTAACTGGTGGCCATGCCGAAAACAAGATTATCAATTCAAAAGCAACCAAATGGTTAATGACATTTTTATCAAAATCATAACAAGATATATTCACGCTAAACATTCGACGACATGATGGTTGAGAATCAAAAGAATGAGAATAATGGGTTACAGTGGGGAAATAGCTGTTGATAAATAGACAACGATTCATAAGCACATTCTATGTGTTATTAGTTTTCGGAACTAAGACATTTTGAGGAAAAGTTAGGGAAACTGAAACAACAGACACTAAAGCCAAAACTAGCTAGAATGAATGTATTGATAGTTCGATTATAAATGAGATCAGAAATCCAGTTTTAAACGAACACGGAGACAAAATTTGGTGCGCAAATGGTAGTCCATTAAAAACTTTGGGAAGAATCAAGCTTAGAATAAATATAGGAAGTAGAGAATAAAATATTGTTTTTGTAGTAGTTGAAAATGTATCTCCATCAATAATTGGAGGAATCGATTTATTATGTAGGTTTGACATAAAACTAATGAAAGTTATCGGAAATAACAGCGCAAATGCAACCGAATATAATAATATGGAAATATGCGACATTGAAGCCAAATTTGGGAAAAGAACGAGCGATAAACTTCGATTTAAAAGAACAATAGAATTAATAGGATTAATGTGTGACAACAAGCTTTATGGAGTAATAAAAAAATGCCGAAGTATTTATGATAGATAAGTGGGATATAGGCAAAACCAGTCTATTAAAGCATGATATTAAAACTGTTGAAGGACCAATCCATTTGAACCCAGGAAGACAACCAGCCCACCTAGAAGAAAAGATTGAAGAAGCTATTAAAAATTTGAAAGAAAACGGCATAATTAGGAAGTGTAACTTATCATAGAATACGCCGTTAGTATGTGTCTGGAAGAAGGAGAAAAAGGATATTCGATTATGTTTAGATTTTAGAAGTTTAAATAAAATGACAGAAAGACAAATCTTCCCAATGCCTAATATCGAACAGATGTTAGATTCATTAAATGGATCAATGTACTTTAGCACCATTGATCTGGGAAGCGCGTATTATCAGGTTGAATTGACAGCAAATTCGCAAGAAAAGACAGCGTTCTCAACAAGATCTGGGCAGTTCTGCTTTAATATGATGCCATTCGGGATTGCTGCTGCTCCAGCTACATTCCAAAAATTAATGAATATGGTTTTAGGAAATTTATTATGGAAAATTGCTATGGTGTATTTAGATGATATTTTAATATTCTCAAAAGACAAAGAAGATCATATAAAAAGAATGAATGAAGTATTAGAAAAAAATAAAAGAAACAGAATTGAAAATAAATCCTGAAAAATGCAAATATTTGGTGAAGGAGACAAAATTTCTTGGTCACATTATAACTTGCTAAGGTGTTAAAGTCGATGAAGCTAAAATAGAAGCAATAAAAGGGTTTCAAAGACCAAAATGTTTCAAACGATTGAGGAGTTTCTTAGGACTATGTATTTATTACAGAAAATTTATAAAGAATTATTCAAAATTTACAAGAATATTAGAATCAATGCGTGGAAAAAATAAAGACAAGTTTGTTTGGTCACAAGAATGTCAAGAAAGTTTTGAGGAATTGAAGAAAATACTGTCAACTACAGCAGTTCTAATATATCCTGATTATGAGAAGGAATTTATTTTGGATACGGATGCTAGTATTGACACCATAGGAGCTGTTTTGTCACAGATTGATGATCTAGGTAATGAACGTGTTATTGCCTATGGTTCACATACGATGAGTAAACATGAAATAGGATACTGTATCACGAGAAAGGAACTTTTAGCAATTTATTACTTTGCACATCATTTTAAGAACTATCTTTAAGGCAAGCGATTCCAGCTAAGAACGGACCACAAGGCTATAACATTTATGATAACAACTAAAAAACCTATAACGGTACAATTTCAGAGATGGATAAACTTCTTGAGTAGTTTAGATATGGATATTAAATATCGAAAAGGAATTGACCATTCGAACGCTGACGCGTTATCGAGAGATAAATATGGGAGATGTACACAGTGTATGGAAATTCATGAAGATGCAAAGACAGAGAAAGTAAAAACCAGATTGTTGGCAATGACAGCTACTAAACATGGATTGCAATGGCAAAAAGGTAATGAGGAGATAGAACATATGAGAAAAGCAATTGATAAAAATTAGACTACAAGATTTAAAATCAACGAAGATTTAATTTTAACAAGAGAAAATAAAATTTGGATTCCAAAAGAAAATAGAATAGAATTTGTCAAAAGGCATCCACAAAATGCTGTGTCACGCTGGATGTAAAAAGGTAATCGATTATCTAAAAGTTAATTACGATTTGGAGGAATTAAATACAATCGCGACTCAATATACACAAAGTTGTTAAATATATCAGAAACGAAAAACATTGACAACAAAAACTAAAGAAATAATTGTAAAAACTCAAGTGGCGGAACCGTTTGAGGTTATAGCGATAGATTTTTGTGGACCTTTGCAGGCAAACATTCATTGAAAGAAATATATTTTGGGAATTATAAATATGTGTAGTCGATACATTTCGTTGACAGTAGTAGCAAAGCAGGACGAAAAAACTACAGTGGATACTATTGTTAAATTCTGGATATTAAAATACAGAGCACCGAGAATTATTCATGTTGATTGTGGGAAAACATTTGAGTCTAACTTGATAAAAGAATTGGCTAAGAATCACAGTATACAGCTACAATTTTCTAGCTCTTATCATCATAACACTAATGGTTTGATTGAAAGACGATTTCGAACAATACGAGATTTTATCAGTACATCATTATGAAATAAACTTAAGAGGAATTGGGTTGAAGTGTTACCTGAAATTGAGTTTACTATCAATGCTACCATTCAAAGCACAACTGGAAAGTGTCCGTCAGAAGCAGTATTTGGTTTTCGGGTATCTAGAGAATGGAATAATAATAAAAAAATATACAACGATAGAAGTAAAATAGTGGAGGAAGTGCAATCAAAACAACGAAATTTAAATTATAAAAATGAGAACCGGACACACCGAGAATTCGATATAAATGAAGAAGTTTTAGTTAAAGTAAATTTAAGAAAAAAAGAAGAAGATCGATATACAGGACCTTTTGTAACCGTTAGAAAGATCCATGCAAATAGTTATGAATTACTAGACAGAGATGGGAAAATTATAATTCGCAACGTTGAATGGCTAAAACCTTTTAAACAGGGGAGATGTTAGGGATATTTAAATAATTAATTTATAAATAAAATATATATTGTATTATAAGTATCAAATACTATTATATAGTAAAAGTATAATAAGTATAAATGCTGGCACGCATAATTAGCATTATTATTAAATTTATTAATTCGCCATTTAAATCGTGTGTTTTAATAATACCAGATTTAGGCAACAATTTGTATTTAAATTTTAAATATATTTTTAGATTATTAAGCTTTTATTATTAACAGCGTTTGAATTTGATTTGGGTTTTGCTAATTTAGTATGACACGAGATGCGGACATCAAGCGCCAACTAATGCACACTGAGAAAATAATTGAAGATCTGATCAAACGAATTAATAAAAGCAAACGTTCCAAGAGTCCTTGTTAGTGGAAAGAGTATTCAGACAAACAGAAATATAGTTAAAGAAATCGAGAAAGCGGAAATACCAAAATGTTTCAAAAAATTAAGGTCGTTTCTTGGATTTACTGGAAAAGGTTACTAATTAGTATCGACCACAAAGTATTGATATTTATGAATAATACAAAGACATCAATCAGCCAAAATGTTCAAACATGGCAAGTTAACCTGGTTGAATATGCTTTCAAACTAAAATACCGGAAAACTTA
Source organism: Schmidtea polychroa (assembly GCA_959609185.1). Lineage (NCBI taxonomy): Eukaryota > Metazoa > Platyhelminthes > Tricladida > Dugesiidae > Schmidtea > Schmidtea polychroa. The sequence continues at coordinate 12,594 of CAUHTR010006247.1, forward strand.
AATACACGCATGTTGATGATATATGAAGATTGCAAGTTATGAAAGAAAGAATCAATGATCATATATATGATGTAAAATATTTTTTATGGATGTCTAACATTAAAATAATATAAACATTACAAGCTTTGTGATACCCAGTGCAAATACCAATAGTAGACTAGTTTCGAGCTTTTGGCTCTCATCAGTACTATGCAGGAGACGCGAAAATTTCTCTTCGTGCCAGGTAAGTATACAATATTGCTGATTCACCTCTATTGCATACTTTACCTGCTACACTGGAAATCACATCACTTGCAAATTAGCTAAATCACAGAAACAAATATCTGTAAACTTGACAGTATAACGGTATGACGGTGTCTCCAGAGGCAAATATGATTTATATATATATATATATATATATATATATATATATATATATATATATATATATAGATATATATATATATATATATATATATATATATATATATATATATATATATATATATATATATATATATATATATATATATATATATATATATATATATATAGATAGATAGATAGATAGATAGATAGATAGATAGATAGATAGATAGATAGATAGACAGATAGACAGATAGAGATATATAATATTATTAATATAACATTACAAGCTTTGTGATATTATTTCATATTATTTTTATTTAATGTTAGACATCCGTAAAAGAAAAATATTTTATAATATTATATATATATATTACTCATTATTTGGAATCATTATTAGTTTTTGTGAATACAAGAATAATCTTGATTAAAAATTAAATATTTATATCCTTTTCAATTTTCAATTTAATAAACAAAAGAAATTAACTTTCAATTCTTTAGAACTGATTTGTAAAATATTAATTCCGTGTTTTGAAACTAAAATTAGAGACAAATGTAAAGTGTAAAAATATCAAAAATTATCAAACGCGAGAAACTCGCCTTCAATATCTCAATAAACTGTTCAATATCAGATAATAAAATTTGTAACAATAATAAAATTATTTCTCATTTTTTGTTACTATCAATTGCTTTGAAATTTGGATTTTCACATCAATATAAATATTAATTCTTTTTTATGGAAGTAAATCATTCACTTAATTTCAACCTACGAATACCAGGGAAAAAAGAAATTCTCCTTTCTGAAACCAGTCCAGTGGGATCAATTTAAGACCATCTGCATGAATTATAAATTATCGCAACTATTACAGCCAACTGACAAATCGTAGCAGCTCAGATATCAGCCGGATGATTGCGAGTGACATTCCGAATCAAGCTCTTGACGAGACGAGATAACACGGAAACAATCCAACTAATTATCGGTTTCATTGCTGATATTATTCGCTGAATAATCATTATGGCTATTAAATTTATTGGACCTATCTCTTTAATGTTCACTTCGAAGAAATCTGTATAAAAAATTTATTGTTTTTCATTGTTTTTCAATTTTCCTTTTGTTCAGCCTGACTGATGGATCCCCGGGGAAAATATTTGTTCATTTTGATATATTCAATCTCCGATATTTGTTTTGACAGGAGGAGCATTCAATTTTATAGATGAATATTTCTTAGTGACATTTATTTTTTACCCGCCGTCAATTTGTCTGCAAGAGTAATCAATTTTTAAAATTAAATTTGCCTCCTTTCACGATATAAAAAAATTTATTTTTATTTTAATTAAAATTAACTACCGTATTAGCCCGAATATAACGCGACAATTTTTAACATTTTATTTTTATTAAATTTTTGATTAAATTAATTAAATTTATTGTCATGAATATAACCTATGTATTACTTTTAATTACCTAACCAAACGCTTATCAGATTGAATTTCCCTTAATTTTAATTTTTTTATGAGTATTTTTTGTCTAAATTCGGGGTCGCGTTATATTCGGGCTAATACAGTATTTGCAATTTATTGATTGTCCTACACATCCAAGTGTTCTATATAACAATTTCTATGTCATAGATGAAATTACAAAAAATATTTTGCAATTTAGAAACAAAACTTAGGCTAGCGATTCAGAGATTTCGGATCAAAGATTGGTATTTGTTCCTCTTTTTATCAACACGAATTCCAGATACTGTGAAAAATATCAAAAATTAATATTTTATGATTTATATTTGAACAATTTATGAAAAATTAATCATATTTAAAATTCATGTAAAAAGAGACAATTTAAAAAAACTTAATTTTCATAAAAGAATTTTTGATTATGAGATTCACGTAATTAAGTATTCAATTGTTTTCGGTTCAAATGAAACTTTTATTTATCAAATTGAGCATTTAATAAATAAAAGATACATACGAAAATAATTATTCATGATAGAAAGCCTTTGCTGCAAGTTTTAAGTTTATTAAAAATAAAATGAGAAATTTTTACTATGAAATAATTTTCTTTATATTCTCACTTTGGTTTTTATACTCGAAACTTATGACCAGGGCCGGCTCTTCTTTTAGTAAAAAATTTGCATTTGCCAAGGGTGCCAAGGAGTTAGGGGCAGGCCCGCATCCAATAAGTGCGGGTCCCGATTGTAATTTTTTTGTGGGGCCATCTATATATTAAATATTTAAATAAATGCAAACACAATAATAAATCTCATCCATCATTGCAAACTTAAAATAAATATATTTTTAATTATTTGAATAATTTATAATTTATCCTTTATTGTCAAAAACAATTTGCTTAAAATTTCTAGAAATAACATTTTGTTAATTTTGCTGGTGATGCGGGACCCGATTGGGCCCAACGCTCCAATCGCCTTAAATTCGAGCCTAATTAGGGGCACTCGCTTTGCGCTAAATATTCGAAAAAAATTGTTACAAAATCACGAAAATTGTAATCTTTAGCATGAAAGTCGATGAAATAAATATATTATAAACATTATATTTTATTATATGCATATTTTTATTAATAAAATGTGTTGTGTTGTAGGGAGTATAGGGAGATGATTTTATAATGAAAAGAAAATTTTTTCAATTCCTATATACACATAATGACATCTACAATATATTCATTTCATTTGTTTATGACTGACATTCCCATTATTTTTATTTTGAATCGACAATACAACAGTTTGTACATAATCTCTTAATCTCTTAGATATGTAAATCAAATTCACTGGTATTTTTTATATATGAGAATATAAACAGTGCAAAAAGAGCGCTCCCACAAAAAATTCCCAATTCAAATAGAATATATCCAAACTTACATGGGAAAAGATCAATGTATTATGAAAACACGGGAACGAACTCAGAAAATATTCATGGCCTTAAAGCAATAGAGTTTCTTTTATTTTCTGTTTCAGCTACAGCATGAGATTCACACTGGAAAGTCAAACAGTAAACAGTAATCTGTAATCATATTTGTAGTGAGCTATTAGATTATTTTATTGAAATATATATGAATTTTATATGAAATTTTAACAATTTGAAGCAATCGAAAAAACAGCCAAAGCTACTTTACTCAAATGTTCAATTCTATTTTTAAAAAAATGGAAATTGAAACTATTAAAACTAACAGAAAGTAACGCCTCTTTCTCCTATCCCACAACCTATAAAACCAAGTACTCTACTATCATAAAATTATTGAATCAAAAATATTTCTCGGATAAATGACTCAAGCTTTAAGTTAAAGACAAAAATCACAATATGCTAGTAATGGATTTATTGGGACCAAGCCTCGAGAATTTATCTCCATGTTGTTCTCGTGGATTTACCATAAACGGCTTTAATGCTTGCTGATCAAATGATTTCCAGTATTGAAAAAATAAAGTAACTTAAAATTGTGGTTAAATGTTGATATTAAATGTTTCGTGTGGTGAGTGCTGGTTCGAAATCGCTTAAAGCCCTTGGCATAGAAGTAATGGAGCGCCATTTTGTACTGTTTATATTCTCATATATAAAAATACCAGTGAATTTGATTTACATATCAAATAGATTAAGACACTATGTACAAACTGTTGTATTGTCCACTCAAAATAAAAATAATGGGAATCTCAGTAATAAACAAATGAAAAGAATATATTGTAAATGTCATTATGGGAATAAAGTAATCGAAAAAATTTCTTTTCATTATAAAATCATCTCCTATACTCCCTACAACACAACACAAAAAAGAAGCAAATAATAAAATATTATAATGTTTATAATATATTTATTTTATCAACTTTCATGCTAAAGATTACAATACAACTTTTCGCGATTTAATTGCCGCAAATTTGGTAATAAAATCATCCAACCCATTTTCTGTCATACTTGTTCATAAATGATTTTTGATTAATTTAAGGGTACTTCCGTGTTATCTTACCCCCAAAAATTAAATTAAAAAAGAACACATATAATTATTATATTTATTTTCTAAATCACAGTTACAAACTCAGCAAATGTTTGTAAAGAGTTTGTAAATGGTCATCCAGGTGGCCAGAAAACCACAATGTCGTTGAGAATAGTGTCATACACATCGGCACTGTTGCTTAGAACACGTTTGCGCCACATAAACTCACATAATCACATAAATCACAGACAGCCTTAATAAATTATGTTCAATAATGTTCAATAACGTCATCAATAATGTATTCTCTCATTTTTTATATTGTTATTTTAATTATATTTTATAGTTTAATTTTTGGGGGTAAGATAACACGGAAGTACCAATTTAAGTTTCGAAAATCTTCTTTCTGCACTTACTACAGAAACTTGCTTGGACAAAATAATTTTTAAAACTATAAAAAAAACAGTTTTTTAATTATATAACGTTTTTTAGAAATTAGTATTTTAAAATGCTATTTTTTCCAAATCAATCGTTTATTAGCTAATAAAAATTCTGACGTAATTCTCTCGTGTTATTTTCTTATTTATATAGTTTTAACAAGATACGAATATACTTATATCATCAAATGTAAAGAAATACATATATTGATTTTGAAGCGAATTTAATATTAACAAAACATTTGAAAGCAAAAAATTAAAATCCGTTAAAATACATAAATTTTTTGTATAAATTTTTTTTCGAATATTGAGCGCAAAGCGAGTGCTCTTAACCCTTTTGGCCCCATGGCAAATGCCAATTTCAACCTAATGAAGAGCCAACCATAAATCTGGTACATGTTCAAAAGGACCCATTCAAATTTGACCCACAAAATGTTTATTATTATTTAATCAATTCTCTTATTTTCCGGCTACCACAATATGCTTGTCTCAACGACCTCGATATGTTTCTTCCATTGTCTTGATTTCTTGATTGAAATCATTCTTCGTTTTTCATTGTAATTTTCTAGATTCTCCCTAAGTGGCGGTAAAGAAGGTATCTTTATACTAATATTGCACCCAAGGTTTTTGAAGTGAAAGTGTATTTTGCTCCTTTAATTTGTGTTATCGAAATCGGATAACATTCACAATACTTTATGGTAATATTAAATATAAGCTAGTTAATAAGACTTAAAATACATATTCATTGCATAACTTTGAAATGGGTAGGAAATTAAGCCTTAGCAGACGCAGAGGCTATCCATAACTTTAAGCTATAACTACATCAAACTATAGATGAAAGTGGATATATGGAAGATCAGATTTTTAACATTGGTGAGACTGGAAAATGTTATTAAGACTTCTAAAGATCGCATCACTCTTCCTACGTATAGCAATGTTTTAGTTTGATGATAAAATACTCCAGTAGTAATAAATCGTTCTTGAAGTCTTTGAGTATTAAAAAAACAATGGAAAGTTTTGGGTGTCGTTTTCTGATGACCTAATAAAAATGTTTGGTTGATCTCAGAATATGCTTGAGGAGAGGTTTTATAACTGTTTGTGTTGTAGTAGATTTCTATATGTATTTCAAAACTTTATTGATAATGTCAGCAGCCATACTAAAGGAATAAATTATGCAAATGTGAAAATTGTTTTTCTCTCCTAACTGCTCATCATCAATACAACCACTGGACAAGAACTCATTCGAAATTTTATAAAAAAAACTGCTTTGCCAATTTTTTAAAAATAAGTTTTGAAGATAGGAAAATGATAAAAATTAAACTTTATTCAGGCATGGAAAAGATTTTCTTTTTTAGATTGTATTACAACTGTTTCATTAACTTACCATAAAAGATATTTTGCTCAATTGATTCATAGAGGAAATGATATTTCACTTCCGGATGTATAAATAGTAAATATTTCTTCTCATTTATGAATAAAAGGATTTAAAGATATCTATTTAGGAAGAAACTTTAAATGAAGAGGAATCAACGGCGTTAATTGAAACATCCACCTCAAACGGTACCAGAAAATATGGATAAATATTAGGCTAGAAATTTCGCTTTAAATAATTTGGAAAGGGGACTAGATTTGAGTATTGAGGACGAATTAGAATTTCATTTTATTGAAAATGATTCTCAAACTGTACAAATTGCAACGTTTTACTTTGGTAAGAATTACAAAATAAAACTACATTCGAAAACTTAGATCAAGGTTTAGAAAGTAAAGAAGACATTCGGTCTAGTAAAAAAGAGTTGGGCCACTAATATTTGACAGTGTTCGTCATAATGTGGTGCAGTTTTAAAATTATGCGGAAAGAATCAATTTGATTTATATGTATTTACCTCTGAGATTTTATAACGTGGTTTCAATACAACACAGTGCGAGAATTAGTTAAATGTTTCATTTAAACAAACAATACTTCCACATTAACAGTAAAATGAAGTTCATTAAACACAACTGGAAAAAAGCACTGTCGCCAAGAATTTTCGTGTATCAATAATATTTTATTTACAATGTCATTTTTACCAAATGATTTGTTTTATTGAATCGAAAACAAAACATAAATCTACAATCTGAACGAAATGAGGATAAAGGAAATTGTAAATGAAAACAAATCAAAGGTGAAATAGTTAAAAGATTTTAATGATAAAAAAATTGAAAAAAATTATCAACCTTCTATGTTTGTATTTAACCATTTGCACTCAGAATTCGATCACCATCAGCTAAAACATTTATTCTGGTAAGCTGCTTGGAAAAATCAAGAAAAGTGGAGAAATTTCAACTAAAAAGTAATTCTAAGTTTTTTATAGTGATAAATTATATTTATACCGTGTTTTTCCTATTATAAACGGTATTCCAATTATAATAGGTAGCGTGTTTTTTTGCTTGTAAAAAAATAAGCGACCCTCCGAATAATAATTCCGAATTCTTGAACTTCATTTGGATAGAATAAGGCCAGCGCCTTTTATTATTATTAAAGGAAAGAAAGATAAAATTGAGTAGTTGTCTGGTGTGTACATTCTGGAAACAGAAAAGGCATGGAGTACCCAAGCAGCAATTAGAAAATGGATTGATCTAATGTTGTCAATGATTTTGAGAGGCAATAAAAGAGGTTTACTTTATGGGATTCAGCCAGCACTCATCGTACCAATGATATGAAGAATTTTCTTAAAGAGAGAGGCGTTGATCAAATAATGATACCGGCTGGAATGATATGGTATCTTCAAAGTTTAGATTTGGGGATAAATAAGCCATTTAAGGACAATCTTATATTAGAAATCAATTAGTATATTGAGAAGAGAATGACGAGAAATGAAAAGAGGAACTTTGTAAAACCAAATCTACAAGAAATAGTCAAGTGGGTTGATAATGCCTGGGATAAAATAAATGAAAACTGTGTCAAAAAAGCTTCGAAGGCTGCCTATCTGGACAAGTCGGCTTCATTCGAAGAAAGCTTCGTAGCAAGAAATGAGAGATTAGGACCACTTATCAAAGATAAACTTAATTTACAGGAATTAATTGCGTGTTCAAAATCTTGTTTTTTTGAAGATGTCGCAGAATAGGACGATTTAACTGTGTTTGATTAAAATGCCTGTATCTTTTGATATATTATAN
>CAUHTR010006248.1:0-20453 GCA_959609185.1 Schmidtea polychroa
TTTATTCCACTGACAGATGACTTTGTCGGAAGTGTTCTTATGGAGGAGAAGCTGTTGGATCTAGCTGCTGACGAAGGACTGAAAAAGAATTTTCGAAACTTCGACATCACTCGCTTCATTTTGTATAAAAGTGAAAACAGAATATTCTAATCTTAGTGAAATTGCTCTGAAAACTCTTCTCGTTTTTCCTACAACTTACCTCTGCGAAACTGGTTTCTCAACAATGAGTGTCATTAAGACCAAATACAGGAATTGTTTGGATATTCATTCCCCAATTCGAGTGGCACTCTCCTCAATTCAACCACGATTGAGTAAGCTTACAAATAAGAAGCAGGCTCACCCTTCACATTAATAAAGGTTAAGGTTTTGATATTTCTATTATTCGAATTGTGTTAATAGAATCATCATTTTCATATTTTAGATTAAGATAGATTTGTAACATTATGTCTTCAATTTGTGTCATATAGTTTTGTTAGTTTTGATTTGTTTAATTTTTTTTCATTCATATCTTAAATTGAATTACAAGTTTACAAAATCAAAATAAAATAAAAAGGAATATGTCGATTTGTTTTTTATTATACATTCATTATATGTTTCCAGTATAAATGAATACTATTACGAATGTTCAATTAATATTTTCTTGGGTCATAAACAATTAATTAAATGGCACAAATAAGCTACCGATTACTGGCACAATGGGAAGACTTGCATGACAATGATTAGTGATCTTAAATTGAATAAGACTTCATGTCATCATGATTAGTCGTCACTTTTTTTCCCATTTCCCTCTTGCGATAGCTAGATTGGCTAGTCGGTCCCTGTCGAATAAAAAAAACATCTGCCGGTACGCCACATCAGAAAGTTTGAGAAGCACTGATATAGATTCAATATAATTCACACTTTGTAATTAACCTAATTCCATAATTTAAACCTTTATAAGTTTACGATTTTTAATGAGTTTATAATTAGTTTAGTCTTTTTAATTTATTATTCACGCATGTCGAACTGTTAATCCCAAAGCAGGATCTTTACATTATCACCAAAAAAATTTATTTATCAATGAAGTTCGACAAATGTGTAGTTCAAGTTGAGTTTTTTAATGGCATTCAACCGACTACATTACTGAATTGCAATGTTGTGTTTAAATTGGGTCTGAGATCTACTCAATTATAATCCTAGTGTGAACTATTGTAGAGAGTTTTAGTGGTGATTTTAACTGTGTACTGCATTCAAAGTCGGGAAGAGTGCTTGCTTACACGGCCCCACTGTGACCGCTAGGACAAAGCCTTATTGTTGCATGGAGTCGACATTCCGCTGTCGACCTATAATAAGTAGATGGAGCCATAACGGAAGGGTTTTATCGACACAACTCCATGGCAGAACCATGAAGTGGACGACCTCCGATGACCGAACAAAAAAAAATATAATATAGATAATGCATGGCTGCGTGCTAATGATTTTAGATTGTAGTTGCATAGTTGAACGCAGGACTGAATAGAGACGCAGATACATCAATACGTCGCTGAACACTCTTACGTTCAACACAAAAAGCAGAAAATTTAAACATCGGGATAAATTATAATCGAATAAACATAAACATAATACATAATAACAAATGCGAGTGTTTTCTTCAAATAAATTTATTACTAAAAGTAATTTGGCATAAAGAGTAAGCATTTTTTTAAGTGACGAAATGTGTTAGTTTATATAGCGTGCGTTGATGCACTAAAACAAATTCGAATTATTTTAATTCTCGAACATTCGATTTTTAATTTTTATCGATTTTGATGGCGATTTTTCAGTAAGAATTTTTGTTTTAATTTTTGAAATTTAATTTTTGAATTATTTTTTATTAAATTTGCCTCCATGTTGCATTTCGGCATTTCCAGAACATTCCATGCTAAATGTAATCTATTTCCTATTTTTTAATTGTTTTTTATAATTTCTTTTCTAAAATATTCATATTTTAAACTAAAATATTTATTTTTTATAAATTTTATTGGGTCGTTTGGATTGATGGTTGTACTGCGCCGTGTGTACCGAGTAGTTTTACCAACTTGTTTATCAGGAATTCTTGGTGACCAGTGTGGCGACCATTATCGACGTTTTGTACATGTGTGTAAACATTAGTAATTAAATTGACCGAAGCCACGGCGACTTCTTAGTTTGTACGTTGCTCAAAGGTCCCAACACAACACCAAGGGTTCACCATATTCAAGTTCAGTGGGCCGGAGCGATGGACAACTTTATTAATTAATATAAATGTCTTATAGCGCATAACGACAACATATAGAAAGATTATATGACACTAAGCGCTCGTTCTCAAATGAGTATTTCAACATTTTTGACTCAAAATCATCACCAAATACAATGAAGATTAGAATTGTTTCAACATCAATGAATGTAGAGCAGATCATCGTGCTTTAATAAACAAGAAATAAGGGCAGAGCCATGCCAACATTTTTCTAAGTCCATTTTAAACTTTGAATTTAAGGGAATATGCGAATAAAATAAGGTAGATCCCTGTCCAAAGATGCTTGGGATCAATTTTAATCTTGATTGTAAGGAAATAAATGAATACAAAGGGGGTAGGTAGTCCCACAAGGTTTAATGAATAGTTATTTGATGAAATAAATTATTCCGAACACGTACCTAAAGTTGGAATTAGTGTAGCAATGTAGGCAAAGACGATTTTCTCCTGAGTAGTAAAACTCTGAGTATAGATTGTTGATAAAACAGTTAATACTTAATAATAATTATTAATCGACTGATCGATAAATATGTAAGGAATGATGGAAAGGTTTACTTTATATTACATTCGATTATAGTACCGTAGTTCATATTGCGATATGTTGGGAGGTATGGTGTAGTATGCAAGCTATTAAATTAATAATCTAGTAGCTCAAGTTCAAGGGCAGATCCCCGTAGAATTTTTCAAGCCAATAATCCTAATTTGCAAACTGAGGGGATGTACGAATTATTACTTTATTATAAATGGCGGAATCGTAATTTTCCTTTTCCTTAATTCTTTTCTTTATCTTCGGCTAACAAAAAATCAAGACCCCATATGATGTTCATGTCGAGCACGATTTGATTTTTCATCAGTGATTTTTTTGTTTTATTTATATAATTGTCTGTTTCTATTTTACGAATGGCTAAAACTAAGGAGTTTTTTCGAATATTGATTCATGATATCAATTATTGTTCGTTTGGTGTAGGTTATTTTGGATGTGGAATTGTACGGGGTCGAAATATTTCATCTTTATAATCGATGCATAATCGCAGAACAATTGGCTCAGGAAATCTATCTAGTTATTATCAACCCGCTAAAATATAATTGAAAATATAATGAAGCGATTGCATGTCACATCACAAGCAAAGGTGACTTGGGAATTTACCGATTCTAATATCGATCAGACATCCAGCCAATGAGAGACACACCAGATATCGAAAACGAGACAGACATATGCACCCGGAACACACTCAGTCAGTATGAATGTTCTGACACCGGAATTATTTTGAATGTTTAGTGAACAACACAAGATAATGCAAATTTCAAATCAGGAACTATGCCCTTCATCCAAAGGCAGCGATAAAATTCGCAAGGTGGACCGAGACTCAAATTACCAAGAGAGATCAACGGGACGAGCCAATATTTGTATTCAAGCTCGTGAATGGGAGGGAGTAAGGGTTCGAGCATGAAACCAGGGTTATCGGTTAGAGCCCTCCCACCCACAAACGTGTGACTCCATCGAAAAAATACGACCGTAGACAATGATCATTCTCAAGCTAAAACCGGTCCTCAATCCGGGTTGTATTAAGCGCACCCAGGCTTTGCACGAGGTGCGTATGGCGATAAACCGTCCAAGGAGGGTCGAGGAAGAAATCTTGCAGGGGCCCATCGTCAGCAAAGGCGGAGAACTACTGAGCTTCAATGATGAGAAGTGGGCCGACGATTTGGTCCAATTCAATAACCGAGAGATCCACTTTCCAAAGTCAGTGAACTGTGCAATTCGAAACGAAGCCAAGTTTACAGATTTTCTGTGACCAAGTGATGTGATTTGCAGTGTACCAGGGAAAGTATGCAAAAAAACTGAATCAGCAATTTTTTGTTTACTCATCTGGCGCGAAAAGAAATCTTCGCGTATCCTGCATAGTACTGCTGAGAGCCAAAAGCTCAAAAACTAGTCTACTATTGAGATTTGCATTGGGTATCGCAAAGCTTGTGCTGTTTATATTTTAAAGTGTAGGAAATCCAACAAAAATATTTTTACACTATTACTTTATAAGATAATAATAATAATCATAATAATATATATAATTTGTTAAGAGAAAATAAAATTAAAATTAAAGCATTTCTAATTTACTACCTAATGAGAAAATTCGAATCTTTTAAAATTACAATCATTTTATAGATTTCAACCGATATTTATTTGAAATTTTCAAAAATTATATTTAAACTGGTCATTCATATTTTCCATTCACCTAATAGTCTTATATTTTATGTGGCCAATTTACCTAAGGTTATTGGAATTTATAAAAAATTTTAATAGAAAAAAATTTCCATTTAAATGGGTAATTTAATGAAAAAATTTAACAAAGTATCAAATTAGAATTCTAATGATAAAAAATTTCATGGTAATGCAAATTAAAATGTCAAATATTTCAGACGTATTTCATTACACAATTTTATGTAATTTATTTATAATTTGCAGAATTACTGATTAAAACTTATAAAGAAAAATAATTAAAAAGCATTATTAACAGCTCGCAGTGCTAAGTGACATAAAGGATCCATTTCACCATCTCCACCTAGATAATTAATAAAAAGGTTCAATAAATTTTTGAAATAACCGAAATCTAAATTTTTAATGTTACATTCGAAAACCTTCTCATCATTAACAAATAATTCAACTAAATCTCGAATATCAGGAGTTTCAATAAATATGACAGTGTGACCATTTTTTTCCAACAAAGCTTTAACTTTAATATCAATTTTTAAAAATAAATAAAAATTCACTCTTCATTCCAATTAGTGGAGCTGTACTGTGTTCCACAATTCCATATGCCTCGTATGCAGCATAATAAAGGTAAACTTCAGCCGGAATCGGCATATTTTAAAATAAATTATGAATGTACAAGTAGTTGAAACAGGTAAAAATTAGGATTTAAAATTTATTAAATTAATCGTTTGAATTTGATATTTTCCCACAAAAATTAAAGTAATTTAATACTAAAACTTCAAAATTTCCTTTTTTCGGTATCTAACATATTTAAAATTTAAACAAAGTTTAATATTTAAATGAAATTTTTATTTGGTTTACCTTTTAGTAAATAAATTATTTAAATAAAAAATAAGAAATATTTCTATAAGAAATTCTAAAAATTTTATTGTTCAAATAAAGTCTTCAATACATTTTTAAAGAATATATTATGAAAACCGAATTATTGGAAGAGTTGACAATGTAGTGCTGGGTTAGTTAATACCGTATTTCCCCGAAAATATGACACTGTCTTATTTCAAATTTAGAAAAAAGAATCAAATTAGGTTTTATTTTAAGGTCTATATTTTCTAAATAAATATAATTTCATTCCAAGTTGTCATTTATTCAAATATAGTCATGTCATCTAACTCTCCCACATCGTCCCCATTATAATTCTCTCGTCACTGGTTGAATTATCTAAGATTGGGCCAAATTTCTCATTTGTGGCAATGTGACTATCTCTAAATGAATAATTTTTATCCAGATATCCCGCTCGAATCCCGCTATCATCCGTGATCCCATCCCAGGCTTTTTTTAACCCAAGATACAACTTCGTGTATACCTGGCTTGACATAATTCCCATGTTGATTCCTCACCATTTTCTTCTCGATATAATCATTTATTTTTGCTCATAGATAATCTTTGAATTGTTTATTTGTTGCAATGTCAAGTGTTTGAAGATATGTTGTCATTCTGGCGGGTATCATGATCTGATCAATTCTTCTTTCTGTAAGAAAGTTTTTAATGTCTTGTGCACGATGAATGCTGGTCGAATTCCATACAAGCAATCCTCTTTTCTCAGATCTCAAGACAATTGTTAGCATTAAATCTGTCCACCTCATTATAAATGTCTGTGTAGCCCATGCCTTTTCCGATTCATGCACGTATATTCCAGAAATACGCACCAACTTGTCTTCTTGCCTTTCGTTATTATTAAAGGCGCGAGGTTCTTTCCATCCAATCCAATCCCCAAAAAACATGTCACACGCATGGTTTCATAACCAGTCGATGGGATATAAATGGATGATTCCTTTCTTTTGTTGATTGTTGTTTGTGATTCTGTATCCATGAAAACGGCAGTTTCGTCCATAGCCACCATAATACAGAGTTCATATTTCAAAAAATCAGTTTTGTCAATAAATTCTTTTAATGCAATCGCACGATTAATAATTTGTGCATCATCCAATTTGAATAGGGTCGTTGATCTTCGTAACGAAAGTTCATATCTTGAAAAAAAATCATCTAATCAGCGTTTCGATGCTTATGACATGTTCCTTTGGAATTGTATCTATATGGCAATTCTTTAAAACAACAACTTATTTTAAAACTTTTGAAGTAATAGAAGTGTTAATCCATGTGAATGTTGGGCTAGAACTGATTTCTAAACCCAAAGTTAGGAAGGGTACGAAGTGTGTCAGTACACAACACACATACCCAGCATTAAATTTACTTAAATAAAAATATACAAAAACACCAAGTAAACAATGATAATAGAGAGATAATTTACTCAAAAATAAAACATTTGAATTAAAAGTAAAATAAAACACGTATCACACAAAAGCTTATTCAAATATAACCAAAAGACATAAAACAATAAAAACAAATTCGAATAAAGGCGATTAGTAAAAATTAAAAAGAAAATTATAGAAAATTTCCATAAAACCTTATGTAAAGAAAATTATATCAAAATTTTGAATAAAAATCCAGAACAATCCATAATCCATCATGGCCGCCAAACGACCCAATAAAATTTATTAAAAATAAATATTTTAATTTCAAATATAGAAATTTTAAAAATGAATTCACAAAAAACAATTTAAAAATAAGAAATAGATTAAATTTAGTATGGAATGTTCTGGAAATGCTGAAATCCATCATGGATGCAAATTTAATAAAAAAATAATTCAAATAAAAAATTTCAAAAATAAAAATAAAAATTCTTACGGAAAAATCGCCTTCAAAATCGATAAAAATTAAAAATCGAATGTTCTAGAATTAAAATAATTCGAATTTGTATTACTGCATCAATGCACGCATGCATACTTGCATATCAAAAATAGAGTATATAAACTAACACATTTCGTCATTTTCCAATGCTTACTCTTAAGCCAAAATTTTGATTTTGATTTTTCTGAGATTGTAAGTAAGCACGATTTCACTGTGAATTATAAATTATTATTATTTATACCTCGTTTTCATTTTTTCCATTAACTATAGAGGTGTAGGTTTGAGTGAGATCGTCTGTTATCGTTGATTTTGAAGCAAGATCCCAGCCAACCCTGCCCTATGCATTTTCTTTCGTTGTTGGGTCCATAACCATCAACGATTATGAGTATATCACCCAACATGTATCTAAAATGAAAATCTTTTATACCAGAGAACAAAATGGTGAAAAACCATAGAGTAGGTGTGGAAATTCCCTTCTTGATAGTTGGCATAGTCGTTACGACTTGCGGACATCCAAAATGATTATAATTAAAGGGTCAACTGACCGATATATAACATTAGGGCTTATCGTAGTGAGCACAGTGTGGCCGCGAAAGTAAGCAAATTTTAATTAATCTGACTACTTTTCATGCAGTAATAATATATCTAAACTTACACTCAAAGTCATTTTCTACGATATAGCACTAGGAATTTAAATGGGAAGAACCCCAGACTCAATATGATCACTCTACAAAAGTCGCAGTTGATAATCTTAATTAAAACTATTTATTTCCTTTTTGGTTGATATTGTTGGAGATGTATGTTCATCGAGGTTTTTCCAACAGGATCTAGATGTTCTTTAGCAATTTTAGATAAAGAAATCCCTGCTCAAATTTTTTAAAAACTAAAATGACCAAGGAATGAATTTCAACATGTGTAATGTTATGATTATTAAAATAAGTATTACCCACTAATTCCAATACCTCTAAATTTAAAATATGCTATTATTCATTAATTCGTATACTTTTATATATTGCTACCCTTAGCTCTAACTTTTATATCTTGTCAAAATAGGTTACGATTCATTCATGTTTATATATTTATTAGGATTCTAATATTAAACTATGTGATTATTCATTAATGTTAACAATTTTGTGATTTTTTACATGTTTTTATTATTATTTTCAAAAATATGCTTGACCATTTTTCATCATAAAATCGGTCACTTTTGATTGAACAAATAAAATCTTTTTACCCATTCTAGAGAATATTTCATTAAATCACAATAAAGAGTTCAGAGCAAATTTTTATTATTATATATCACAATAAGGAAATGTAATAACATTGAAATTAAAATTCCATAATGTCTACTTACAATATTTCTGCGAAATAATAATTTCCAATAAATACAGCGTTAAAGTTTGTAATGAAAAATGAAAATGATCATATATAATACATATATGATCACCCCACGATTTTGTTCAAAGGTTCAAAATAAATTTCCAACCATTCAACGTTTGTCAGCTGTGGATTACTTGAAATGTACACAGACCTTTGAGTGTAAAACTCACTCAATATAAAGAACAGAAATTGGTTCGGTTTACTAGAAATTTGGATATTTCTGCACTGATCAATTGCGAAGCATAGCCTATCTTCAGTATAGCTATGATAACATGCTTCATTTCCAAATAAGTATCCTTCACTGTTGAACGTTTCCTGACAATAAAAATCACAAATAAATGCATTGTTATTAATTACAGGATTCATACCTAGCTGGTAAAAATACCGAGAATGGCATTTAATATTGCATACACCAACCATACTTGGAGATTTCGGATCATTGCATTAATGTTCAACTAGTGCATCATCGGATGTATTTCTGACAGTATACATTTCCAATTCTAGTCTTCTCCATTTAAACAATAAGGGGCACGCAAAAGCTAGGACCACTCTATCACAATTCGCCTAGACAATACAATAATTATATTTGAACATTTATATTTTTGTAAAGATATCAACAAGAGAGTTAAAATCATATATTCTACCCATTACCTTTAAGACAAGTGAACTCACAACTAATCGGAATTTAATCAAAATTAGGTCATTTCCACGGCGTTGATGGCTATGCATATGACTACATTATTATCGTCCGTTTTCTTTTCTTATATAGGTGATTGCTATCAATCGATCATAAGCCGTTGACATCAGAGTTGTAATTTTCAAACCAATCCAAATGTTGCGACGACTGTAAAATAACCTAAATAGAGATTTATAATAGCATCATATAATTGGACGAATACTAAAGTACTTATCAAGATTATTGACATGCATAAATCAGAATGATTCACGAGTGTTGCTATTATGTTAAATTTGTCGAGAACCTTTCATGCCCAATTATAACGGAAATAACACTAACCGCGATTGACAATCATTGGGCTAATAGTAATTATTCCAGATACGACGCATTTTATTAGATCCGGTTTAGATATTAGTTCCCACCAGGAAGTCGCCCATGAATATGTGGGTACACGTTTACAAACTTATAATGGTAGAATGCGTATGTGATGAGCGTGATGAAATATTCATGGCTTTGGAAAAACAATTTAATTAAGAGACCAGAGCAAATCGGACATAAATCTTCTATCGATAGTCCGTGAACCCAAGGAGTGCCCGACAATTATAGTGCAGATAGTGCGCTCACTTTTTGGGAGCACTCACCCACTTGATACAGCACCAACGTTGATCGCTCAACGGGTATCAAGTGGAGAAACAATATTGGTTGTATTCTAGGTGTAATGTATGCACTATTCTTATTTATGTTATTTGTTATTTTTGTTATTATTATTATAATTATGATAATTAAATTTGAAACAAAAAATCAATAAAAAAATCAAAAACGAAATAATACAAAATTTTAAGAAACTAAGCAACAAGTTCTATTTCAATATATTAGAGCCGTATAATTTCAACTTCTATTTCATCTATTGGAACCCATTAAATTTTAATATATATTTATTAGTATTCTTTTTGTAATAAAAGTTAATTAAGTTAATTGGTTCTATTTTTTGTTTTGGTTGAAAATAATCATTTATTTTAATTGTGACTAATATATACACACGCATTACACACAAACATACCAGCAGTCCCAATACAAGTTTTAAAGAAGACTCTTCTGGGCTCTTACAAATCTCCTATAAAACATACCAAACATTTGACTAACAAAGATAATTATTTATATATAGTCAAGTTTAGATTATAACCTTGCATACTTATAACATAACTGGTGTCAGAAGCAAAAGGTCACAAATCACACTCGCGAAAAGTTTTTTTCAAACACTATCGCTTTTAGAATACCTAATATAGATATAAAGAATAGTGTCACTTTTGGTTGAACACAGTAAGGCTTACAGTAAAGCTTATCGGATAAAGTATGAATTATATGAATGATAATTATATATAAAATATAAATTGGGAGTCCACTTTAGTCATAAACTATAAAGCACCGAGTATATGACCTATAAACTATGAAATTAACTTAGCTTCATGAAAATTATGAATTATAAAGTTAAAAATATACCTTATCAAATTGTATTAACTTAAAATATAAATTATAAATTTAACTTAACTTCATGAAAATTATAAATTATAACTTAAAAGTATAAATCATAAAATCATATTAGCTTTAGAAATATAAATTTAACTTCGTCAAAATATAAATTATAAATTCATATCACTTAAATTTGGTCCTACAATCACCAGTAAAAACATAAATCATGAGTTCATATTCTTCCTACATCATAAAAATTATATCTTAAGAATTTGTATCATTATAAATTATACCTCAAAATTATTAGTAAAAGTATGACTTACAGGTTATACTCTCCCTAAATCTCAAACTTGAATTTAACTATGAATATATAAATTATCAGCTTACGTTATAGGTGCATTATAAAGTCTACCTCATAATTACACCTATCCCCCGATTTACACGGTAGATACGTTCCTGAGAAAAACGTGTAAATCGAAAATTAAAAATTTTCAAGTCAAAACCGTGTAAATCGAAAAGCTTGCAGAAAATGCATAATTTTGCTATTTAACAGTTGTGATTTTTTTCAATATTTTTAGGTGTACACAGAAATAAAAATAAAATGCATTGACAGATTAAAATATGTAATATATTACGGAAACACTGTTTTTTTATTTAATTACAATACATTAAACAGAAGAACAAAAAATAAAACCAAAGGTGTTTTATTATCCTTCATCACTATCAGAAATTACTCTCATTCTTTTTTTCGGAATCGAAGGTTGGAATTCATTTTCATCACTCGATTCGATGTTTGAAGCAGAAATATTTACATTCTGAGAGGTGGTAATAAAATCGGTTATTAACAATTGCTTCGAATTTTTTGTAAGATCTTTGTAAACTTCTTCATATTGAGCCAAACAGCGATTTATGTCACGTTGGAATCGTAAAGCCCTTTCTACGTTTGTGTCATTTTGTATAAAATGATTACCCAGCTTTCTTCCCAACGCGAGTCCTTCGCGGATGACTTTAGCAGTGAATGTTACTGGTACTAATTCCTCTTCATCAGATTTTTCAGACTCACTTTCGCAAACTAAGTTAACTAAATCACCCTCACTTAGTTCTTTATCAGCCATTAACTCTGCGATATCATCATCATTAAATCATCAAAACCTTCTCCGCCCAATGAATGCGCCATCTGTACTATCTGCGAATATTCATCATTTAACGTTGAAATGGAATGTTCATTTTTGACTACATTTGGCCACAATTTTTTCCAACAGCTATTGAGCGTTGTTTGCTTAATCGCAGTGTATGATAAGGCGATATGCTTCACACAGTCTAATATTGTAAAATTTTTCCAAGCACTAATAACTGTTAAAGATTCATTTTTCTCCATTTGTTCCAAAATATATGTAAAGGCTCGTTTTATGTACAAAGCTTTAAAAGTAGAAATTATGCCTTGGTCCAATGGTTGTAATAATGAAGTTGAGTAGATGGATTGGGCACCGCTGGCACAGGGCACCGCTAGCACAGTAACCCCCCCCCCCCCGGTCGTAAAATTTTTCAAAAATATGCTAAGTCTAAAAGTACATTTTTTTAAACAAAGACATATGACTCATCAAGGTCATTGAAACAAAGACCATGACTCATCCGATGACTCATCAAATTTCTCAAGGTCATTGAAACAAAGACCATGACTCATCCGATGACTCATCAAATTTCTCAAGGTCATTGAAACAAAGACCATGACTCATCCTATGACTCATCAAGGGCATTTCAAGGTCGTGTGACTCATAATATGACTCATCAAGGTCAAAAAAATTTTTCAAGGTCATTTAAACAAAGACCATGACTCATCAAGGTCATATTCAAGGTCATATGACTCATAGTATGACTCATCAAAATTCTCAAGGTCATTTAAACAAAGACCATGACTCATAATATGACTCACCAAGGTCATTTTCAAGGTCATATGACTCATAGGATGACTCATATGACCTTGAAAAAATTTCTCAAGGTCATATGACTCATACTATGACTCATCAAAAATTTTTTCAGGGTCATACGACTCATACCATGACTCATCAAAAATTTTCAAGGTCATTTTCAAGGTCATCTGAGTCATCCTATGACTCATCAAGGTCATTTTCAAGGTCGCATGACTCATCCAAGGTCATTCCCAAGGTCATATGAGTCATCGCGATGAGTCATCAAGGTCATATTATTATTTTTAAAAATATTATTATTTTTATTATTATTTTTAAAAATATTATTATTTTATTTTTAATTTTTTCAATGTTCCCGCCAACGAAAATTATTCATCGATAGCTCATTTTAAAGCTCAATCCAAGACCTTTCGAATGAGCTATATATCTTGTTACTATTATTATTATTATTATTATTATTATTATTATTATTATTATTATTATTATTATTATTATTATTATTATTATTATTATTATTATTATTATTATTATTATTAATCTATATACTCCGAGTCTATATACTCCTAGTCTATCCGACAAAATATTTTGTCCCCCTATGGGTAATGCTCACAAGGGTACTGGTCACGCTCAACAAATCAACAAATCAACAAAACATACATTTATTTAAACAATAAAATAATGTAAAATTAACAAAGGTAAACTAAATATTGATGTACTATTCGCAGCAATATTGTTTGAAATTGGTAACGTAGAATTGATTTTCAGAGATTCTATTGATCCTTTGATTGTTTGAATTTCTCTTAATAATAATTCAATCTTTTTTAACAAATAATCATGCTTCTTATCAATTATTTTCATATTCATTTTATTTTCAACAATAGAGTTATTGAAAACCTTAATATGATCAATCAATTCAAATTTTATATTTTGTATATATTCAAATGATAGTTCATAACTGTTTTCTAAATTCTCCAATCTTTGAGATATTCTTTTTCCTGGATGCTTTGACCATTTTGGTTTGTCGAGAATATATAAAATATCCATCAACTTGGCTGTATTCGGACAAACACATATTGATTTATTAAAAGACTCCACTGTTATTGTTGTATTGTGTGAGCACACACTCGTTATAATAATTAGCAATATGAATATAGTTTCATGGTGTATCAAATCAAAACCTTTCTTTTACATTTATAGTCTATCAACCAATCAAAATCATCCGGTATTAGTATAAATAAAACATCATATTTTAAATTATTGTAAAAATGTCTCAATTTATGGAAAATCTTTTAAGAGAACTCGTCAACAGGAATATTATGGAAAGCCTATGTTTCCTGGTCGATCGGACCGAAAAGATCATAGAAGGTAATCACATTGATTATGAAGATGTGATCAATTCTGATTGTCTCGAAACCAAAAAATTCTATTTTAATAGAATTTTTAACTGTCTATGCGACGATCAGATGAAGTGGACCCGAATACTAGTAGGGTTCGCTTATATGAAAATAATAATCCAAAGAAGTCTATGGGACTCCGAGCACTATTATCAGTGGTCTCAAGAAGTAATACTTTTATAATTTATATTTTATTAATATTTATTTTCTAGATAATCAAGTCAAAGTTTCAACCATGGATTGAAGCCAATGGCGGATGGGGAGTACTCAATCAACTCGCCAGAAACGCGAAGGAAATTGATGATCAGAAAAGAAAATTTAAAAACTATGTAAAACTTGCAACAGGTGTTGCTATTTTGTATATTTTAACCAGATTTTTAAATAAAAATTAATATAGTTATTTTTGTTTGATTTTTAAATAAATTTTTAAATAACATTTTAAATAAATTTACAAACACTAATTAACTAAGATTTATTAATTAACACATTCACAGTCGTCATCTCCACATTTCATTATATTTTCAACGACATGATCAATACAATCATTCGTAATATTATCATTAGATTCATCTTTAGGTTCCTCTATAGGTTCCTCTATAGGTTCCTCTATAGGTTCCTCTATAGGTTCATCTATAGGTTCATAGATTTCCTCATCAATTTCTTGAGTATCGGTTTCTTGAGTTTCTTCCTCATCATCAAATCCTGTATCTTGACTCTCAACTATCCAGCCGATATGTAATGCATTTGTAATAGATAATATGTCCTCAATTTTCACACCAGATATTTCTGCTAACTTTTCCAACAAAAAGTTGATTAAAAATTCTAAATAATAAATAATGCGGTAATTAATTAATCATGTTAACCTTTTTCTGCAGTCATTTTCATCACTTTAAAACTATATTATAAGTTTGTTTATAGATTTTCTTTGTTAAATTTGCATATCATTTGCATTTATGTTGCAATTAATAAAGAGAAAAACAAATCTGACTAATACATTTATTAAATATAACATTAAAATATTTGTGAAAGTCTAGCAGACATAATTTTCCAATAGGAGAATATACATCATTATTATCAACTTTATATCCCTGGATTGCTATTGTTATATACCAATTTTCATTTTCTTTGAAACTGATTTCATCAAAAGCATCATAAAATCTTGCATATCTATTGTTGAACCATGCATGTTGATTACACGATAGATTCGAATCTATCCGTTTAAAAACATCATCAATAGTTTTGACATCAATCATTGAAAGCGTGCCGGATAAGAATTCGAATTTAGTCGGAATTAGCTTGACTGGTGCAACCAATTTCATATTGATTTCTTCTTTCAAAAAATACATTTTGTAGTTGTGGAACATTTGAACTGGTTGTACCATTTCTTTTGGTTTTTCGGTGCTTGAAATTTTCTTGGTCATCGTGAATAATGAATAAATTTAAATGTTACAGGGTTTTTATACCTTTGACTCATGTCTATCAACCAATCAGATTACAGCATGTCTTTTTTTAAATTTGCATTTCATTTGCATTAATGCTGCATTTATGTTCTATTATTGTTTTATTATTAATGTTTTATTATTATTATTACTATTACTATTATTTCTATTACTATTATTATTATTATTATTATTATTATTATTATTATTATTATTACTATTATTACTATTTCTATTATTATTATTATTACTATTTCTATTATTATTATTATTATTATTATTATTACTATTTCTATTATTATTACTATTTATATTATTACTATTTTAAATATAAAGAAAAAACACAATTCAAACACGAAATACATTTATTCACAACCCAAATCAACAATCCGGGAGTAGTGAAACCTTCTCAGAGTTTTCACTAACTCCCATTCGACATATCGCCGATATCGATCGGCACAACATGAGCATCCGATGATGCACTGGTACTCTGGCTCCATTTGTTTGATGGTTCTGTTTATCTTAATATCCCACAAGAACTGGTGAAATACCTCCATTATTCTAATTTGAGTTGTGTAGAAAATGAGGTCCGGAATTATTTCTGCTTCTCTATCCTTGATAATTTCAATAATTTGCGGATAATAATATTTTATCCTATTGATCATAACTTTTAAATATTTTTCTAAAATAATAAATAGTAAATAATGTGAAAATAAAAATTTTAAATTTACCGGAATCGTCAATATCCTTCATCAGGTTTGCAGAGCTTGGTAATTTGTACATGATGTTGAAAAAATGAATTCTAAACAAAAACCGTTTGTTTAAATCAATCAATAACCAATAAGAAATTAACCAATTAGAAATCGACCAATGAAATTATCTCATTTCGAACATTGTCAACAAATTCTCTATACTCCAAATTTCTCAACCCCAACATGACAACCTTTCCACTAGCAAACACATTGACACATATAGGGTTATATTTTAATAGTCTTAGTGCCGGAAACAATTCCGGTTCAAACATACAATCACATTTTTTCGACATGTTATATAGATTGATACTATGTCCCATATCCATAGTAACGGTAATTGATTGGATTATAATATTATTTATTCGATATTGTAATTTATTAATATCCAAAGGTTTCTTACATCCCATGATTCGACATTTACCAGTCTTGAAAAATATTATCGGATATTTCCCGCTTCTATCGATAATTTGCTGAGGTTTCCCTGGTGGGAACCTCATATTCGATACATCAAAATTTCCTCGATAATTTATATTTGCTAACATTATTAAATCATTTATGAAAATTAGTCTTTATATACAAATTGAGCATGAGTTCATTAAATCATCGAATATAAACAAATACACATATATAAAATTTTTGAAATGGAATTAAGAAATGATGCAGTATACCAAATCGTTGGTCCGAGTGGTAGTGGAAAAACATTATTTGTTTGTAAATTACTAAAATCAAATTTATTCAAATCAAAATTCAACAGGATTTATTGGCATAGGGGTGCTGATGAAGAACATGGATTAACTCAATCAAGTTTCTGTAAATTAAAAAACATGAAAATAGTAAAGGGATTCGATAAAAACTGGTCCCAGCCGATTAAAGAAAGGCGATGTCATTATTATCGATGATTTGTATCAAGAAGCTAATAAAGAAAAAGATTTTAATAATTTATTTACAAAGATCAGCAGACATGTCGGTGTAACAGTTATTTTCATAACACAAAATCTATTTCATCAAGGTGGGGCACATCGAACACGTAATTTAAATGTACAATATTTAGTTATTTTCAAGAATCCTAGAGATGCAACAGTGATTGATTTTCTTGCACGTCAAGCATACCCTAACAATCGTAATTTTCTTATCAGTGCATTTCAAGATGCTACAAAAATACCTCATGGATATATATTTCTTGATTTCACACAACAATGTCCCGATGATTTACGTGTAAAAACAGATATTTTCAACCCAAAAGGTGCCATGGTTTATAAACAAAGTTGAAAACCTCTATGAATAATAATGTTTCTAAAAGCAAGGGTGAAAAATATTAAGAAATTAAGAAAAGGTATTAGAAAGACTATTAAAGTTCCAAAAGTTCCACCAACAACTAGTTATACACCATCTAAAAAACTTGTAACTGAAAATTTCTCTGCAATGAATCTTATTTCGAAAAATCCTAAACCTAAACGTAAAACCCGTAAAACCCGTAAAACCGGTAAAAAAGTAGTTAAAAATCATCGCAGTTTTCCATTTTTTAATGCATTGTTAAAGGCCCCGAGTATGAAAAGAATGAATATATTGCAATCATTCCCAAATTTTGTTGTCGATGATTTACTCAATATTATACTTAAAGTAGTCAAAGGCAAAATTAAAATCAGTAAATCAAAAAAGCATTTATTGAGCAAACATAGGAAACCATTGTTATCTTTAGTAAATAATAAAAATCGTAAGCAAATGAGAAAAATTATATATAAACAACAAGGTGGATTTATTGGTGCATTAATACCTCTGGCATTATCATTATTAGGTGGAGTTGTAGGAAATCAATCATAAACAATGGGTGCTAATCCTTCATTGCCCGACATTAAATTTAATTTTAAATCTTCTTGTTGTAAAGGAGAAGATTTGGACGAACCCAGAAGACGAAGCCGGTTTCGGTGGAGTGGCAAAATTAAACAAAAGAGTTCCGAATTCGAAAAAAGAAACCCAGAAGTGGTTATCAGATCAGCTTGCGTACAGTTTGAACAAACCAATGCGGAAAAGATTTCCAACAAGAGCGTATAAAACATTTGGTATTGACGATTTATGGCAAATGGATTTGATGGAGATGATACCTTATTCGAAAATTAACAATGGGAATAAATATATTTTAACATGTATTAATGTATACAGCAGGTTTGCACGAGCAATACCAGTCAAGGCAAAATCTGCAGAAGAAATGTCCAAGGCAATTAATATTTTATTTAAAGACGGACATCCTAATAACTTGCAAACAGATTTAGGTATTATTATTATTATTATTATTATTATTATTATTATTATTATTATTATTATTATTATTATTATTATTATTATTATTATTATTATTATTATTATTATTATTATTATTATTATTATTATTATTATTATTATTATTATTATTTTAGGTAAAGAATTCTACAATAGCAAAGTTAAGCAAATCCTCGATAAACTGAAAATAAATCACTATTCGGTACATTCTCAATACAAAGCTGCCCATATTGAAAGATTTAATCGAACATTGAGAGATAGATTAAAGAAATTGTTCGTGCATCAAGGTAATAAAAAATGGGTAAATGCTTTACCGAAAATAATAACAAGTTATAATCATTCATCACATCGAGGACTGAATGGATTGAGACCGGTTGATATTACATCAAAAACATCATTGACTTCTAAGAAATCTGTAAAATTGCAAAACCTAAATATAAAGTCGGTGACCATGTTAGAATTAGTAAAATTAGTGCATCACCATTTATTAAAAATTTTGATACAAATTGGAGTGATGAAGTCTTTGTAATTTCAAAAATAAATACTAAACAGCATCCTGTAATGTATGTCATCAAAGACAATGATAATAATATTGTACAGGGGAAATTTTATGAGCAGGAATTACAAGTCATTCCTCCCCCAAAAGTATTTAGAATTCAAAAAATATTGAAAACTAAAAAGGTCGGTAAGGATAAACAATACTATGTCAAATGGCATGGTTATCAAAACCCGTCATGGATATCAGCAAAAGACCTAGTAAAGTGAATTTTTATACTATTTTGCCGAGCAATAGTTGTCCATTAATTCATCCAGACAATCAAGCAAGCAAATTCATCATCGAACTCCAAAACCCCATCTATTTGGATAATGACTGGGAAGTTGCTCTGTTGGATTTTAAATTTGTATACAATTTATTCCCAATCTATAGCAAATCCGTTATTGAATATAATAAGAAAGTAGCAGTAACGGAATATATTAATGTTCTTATTGATAAAGATAGTTATAACTTGACGAGTTCATCGAAATCAAGGAAACCTATAATTTATGATGATGGTCAATATTTATACATGAATTGCTTGAATAAGCCATTCGAAATTATATTTTCTACAGTGGCTGATGCTAAACGTCTTGGATTTACTGATTTACGTAATGTATTTAATGATACAGTCAAAATAAATCTCTCTACACTTCCAAAATCTAATAATTTAGTGGAATTCAAATTTAAGCTGTCATACATTGAAATAACAGAGCATGCATATACTTTTAAAGATAATTTATATATTACAGACCTCGAACAATTACAAACTTATTTAGCTGACAATTGTAGCGATATTTTAACAGTTTTTGAGCTTCAAAAAGATAAAGTATTTCGATTTAGTATAAATTCTAATCTTAGTCAAGTTAAATTTGACTCAAATTTGGCAAAAACATTAGGATTGACTAAACCAGTATGTACACAAAATGAACAAATTTGTGAAGGAACAAACAAACCGAAAATCCTTAAACATCATCAGCAAATGTTCATTTACAGTAATATCGTGGAACCAGTTATTGTTGGCGATTCTAGTGTACCTTTAATGAAATCTATATGGATTGAAAAACATGATCAAGATGAAGTTGTACAAATCAATGTAGAAAATCCCATGTATCTACCTGTTTCAACATCTTGTATAAACAATATAGAAATAAATATAAGAGATGATTCTGGTCAATTAATCGAATTTCCAAAAGGCTCAAAAACTCATTTGACATTACATTTTCGTAAAATAAATGGCTAATTCTGATATTATTAGTATGTATAGTGGTAGCCAATCTGGTGGTGAATTACCATATTTTATTGGTAAACAGTACGGATCAGGATGGTTGAGAACAATTGGTAGATTTGCCCTGCCTATTCTTAAACGTATTGGTAGTTTTGGTATGAAA
>CAUHTR010006249.1:0-20452 GCA_959609185.1 Schmidtea polychroa
AAAATTTCCTATATTAATATTTAAACATAAATTAAGAAACCAGTTTATTTGGGGTGGTATGGTCATAAAGTTACAAGCGAGAAAATAAAGAGCGGATCTCTGTCAAAATTTTAAAAGCTAACATCGAACAACACAGTATTATAGGAACTAAAACTCAAAAATAGGTAAATATGAAAGTTTTCTGTGCAAAATTTTTGAAGCATAATACTAATATCAAGTAATGTCCATGATACGGAAATACATAAATCACGAAACACATATATCCTTTAAATTACGGGTTACCATTTTCCGCCGAACGTGGCAATTAGCATGTCTCGAATTCATTGGACTTATAAAATTGGGAGCTGAACTGAATTCGGAAAACAGGGGTTCTATCGACAGTTCGCGAATCCACTCGAATGGCTCGACGACTATAGTGTAAAGGGATACGCTCACTTTTCGCGAGTATTCACCCATTAATAACGATGATCGCTCAAACGAGTGTCGGATGGTAAAATGAACCATTGTATCTTGGGTTGCATCGGAAACTACACGAAGGGGTAAAATTGCAGATTACCTGCGAGCCACCCATTATTTTTTATGGATTTTAATTAAAATAATTAAATTTATAATTCTTTAATTTTCGATCTACTCCACTAGTAGTACCGCACATTCTCTACTGTTTTTCCTAATGAAATGTGCAAAATCCTAACATCGCTGAGAAATTCTATGAATTTTTCCAGAATTAATATGCACACCAACTCAGCTAATTCTGATACTTTTAATTTTAATTTAATTTTAATTCAATTTAATTACACTAAAGAATGTGTTGTTCATCACGGGAGTGTTTTAGCGCATATCTGTTATGGTGACATGATTTTATTTTATTATTTCCAACTCATAATTATCGTACTTTCGTGTGTAAAACCGTTACAATAATTTTTATCAATTTTTTGTCCTTTCTAATCATTTTGGTGAATTTAATTATGAATCTTTCGTATGTAAATACAAGTCTTAATATTTTAATTAAATTTGGTATTAATATTTCCTATGATTCATAAATCTTGATCAATGCCCTTTGGACTGATTAAGCTAAAAGCTTTAACAAATTATATATTTTAGGGTTTATACATGATTCTGTTGTGGTAAATATGTTTTGTGAGTAAGATAACTGGTGTAAATATCAAGGATGTTACATCCTTTAATAATTCCTTACAGTAGAAAATAAAAAGCGGAAAGGTATTAGGAACAGAACTGAGACAAGAAATTTCTAAATGAGATTATCTTTAAATTTAATAATAAGGATAAACATTGGATTTAATTAAAATATTTCAATTTTTTGTTCAAATTATTTTTATATATTTTATTTGGCAAGAAAAAGGGCATTGGATCCTATTTTTTTCATTTTTCAAGTTGACAGTTTTATAGAAATAGGTGATATATTATTCTTAGTTATATTAGTACTTACAACTTTGACGCGTTCGTTTAATTTATTTACCATGTTTTACTTATCTTGTATTACTTTATGTGTTATCTAGATTTTAATAAACTTGACTCTGATGTATTTCTATATTTTGATGCCTTCAAACACAATCAAAATCTGTGGTTTCAATAATTACTGAACCTAGATTTTTAAGTCAAACTGACAGGTTGGCAACTTGGAGCGCCAAAATGATGTCATAATTTTGAGAAAATTTCACTCACTAAATAGTTTAAAAATATAAACGCTACAAATGAGTATTTCTACTATTTCGT
Source organism: Schmidtea polychroa (assembly GCA_959609185.1). Classification (NCBI taxonomy): domain Eukaryota; kingdom Metazoa; phylum Platyhelminthes; order Tricladida; family Dugesiidae; genus Schmidtea; species Schmidtea polychroa. The sequence goes on from CAUHTR010006249.1 coordinate 1,735, forward strand.
CGCAATTTTAAATGATATATTAATTTTAATTTTTCAAACACAAGATTTTATGTTATTTTAAACAGTTCAAATGTATTTTGAATACAATGCATTTTATAGCATTATATCAAGCTTAAATCTTGTTTTTCTACATTTGTGATCATATAAAACGTCTGATTAAATAAATCTCTATAATTTATCATTAAAACAACTGAAAAAAATATAATTAATTATTTTTACTAATATTTATTCGACAAAGTTGATTATTAGACAAACATAGCTAATGAATTTTTCCATTTGATTTGATTAAAATATTTTTCTTTATCTTCAAAGTAAAGTAATATTCATTAATAAAATGTGCTTCAAAAACTTAACTAATTCTCTGAATAATTATAATTATTAAGGAAATAACAATATAGACTGTAATTTATAACTAACATCACTAACTCCAAAGGCATTTCTAGTTTCATTTAATTATTATCCTTGTTATTATTATTATTATTATTATTATTATTATTATTATTATTATTATTATTATTATTATTATTATTATTATTATTATTATTATTATTATTATTATTATTATTAATTATTATTATTATTATTATTATTATTATTATTATTATTATTATTATTATTATTATTATTATTATTATTATTATTATTATTATTATTATTATTATTATTATTATTATTATTATTATTATTATTATTATTATTATTATTATTATTATTATTATTATTAGTTATATTGGGTTAATAAAATTTTAAAATTATTATTCGAATTAGAAATGAGTGCAATCATCGAAAAATATTTTCCATATTGTTTTATTGAAATCGAATTTAATTAGTTATACTTGAATCAACACACAATTAAAGCTTACATTTAATTTAATTTATTTTTTCCTAATTTACAAAAAATTAATTCTATTTATTTCAAATTTAGATTTATTTTCAGTTCACTTTATAATTTGGGAGACTAAATTTCCGTTTACATAAAGGATATAGAACGTTATCTTTTCTTGAGCATTAATTTGTTTGAATGGGCAGATAATGTTGACGAAAGTGTTCCTATATCTTCGATCCATGATACAATACATACAGAAATTTGCGATCGTTCGAATGATAGTCATCAGGTCCAACATGTCTCCCAAAGGATTATAAATTTCCGTAAAAAACAACATGTTGAATGCACTTATAAAAATTATTATTCCTTGTGGTGACTCGAGAAATATAAATAAAAGTGCCAATGCAACTAAGGTATAAGTTGTGTTGCTTATATGTCGCTGTTTGCCGATGCATTTTCCAAGTCTGATGAACCTTTTTAGCTCATACGTAATTGCTCCAGCTAGAACTGAAAGAGTTATTGAAGGAATGATTTTAACAATTAACGCTTGGATCCCAATTAAGTAATGTTTTGTCATTTTAATAGTATAAACCGTACCATAGTCCGGATCTTTGTATTTGATGAGCTTGATAGTGAAATAGTTCAAAATGCTTATGAAACAGGTAACAATCAAACTATCCACGACAAAAATCTCACTTGCTTCCATGCTAAAACGATATTGAAATTTAAATTTCTTAGACATCTTAAACGAAAACCGGAAAGCATTATCGCTAACCAAATGCTTGTACAGTGGCTCAAATTGACAATGATGATATAAATGAACAGAAAATATGCTGCCCATCTTTTGACAATTCCCCGATAGATATCGCATGGATTAAAAATGTGAAAATATAGCACATATGGTATATAAATGACCATTGTGAAATGTCCATTACTCCAATACGCGTCAACATATACGTAGTAGGGGTTAGCATGTTTTTGATGTTTAAAATAACAATGTTAAAACCGATAAAATAAGCCCGATACTCAAAGATGAAAGGGAAATTATCGGATGGTGAATATGGTAAATTTCTGACATCATCAAAATCGTTTTGCTGGATTTAAAGTAAAAAGTTTCATTTTCCGTTTGATTTGAACAATACAGCGACATATGTATTTGTTAGAAAGGAATCTGCTAAATTTTATTATAATCTCAAACAATTCAATCATTAGCTAGCAATAGTACATTATTTGATAAAAAAATAAAAATTGTTATTATTTCATTAAATGAATACTTAGTATCGCAAAAAAGATAAACAATCAGTAAAATATTGCATTTTTTTACACACTGGTACATTTTCATTTTCAATTTTCATCTCTTCGTTTATAAAAATCAATAATTTCAATTATATTGTGGTGTTTAACAACAAATGAATGTCAAATATTAAATCATTAAATTAGTACTAACACAATTTATAATAACAGTTATCATGAAAATATTGTTTTGCAACTCAGTTATAACAGTATGTGTCTGTAATATTATCGCTATACATAACTATAATATATCAACAAAAGCTAAGGACGTACAACGAACATTATATATTAATGATAACCATATATGTTGATGATTAAAAATAAAACAAATTGTCAATAATTTTAATATTTAAAATTTATTTCATAATAGATTACTGGTAATATATAAATACTATATCGATAAAATAATAAAATAAATTCATTACTTTTATACTAATATATGTTGATTACGGACGTACATACAACTACAATTATTAAATGAAATAAATCTCTATAATTCATCATTACAACAAATGAAAAAAAAAACAATTAATTATTTTTACTAATAATTATTTGACAAAGTTGATTATTAGACAAACATTGCTAATGATTTTTTCCATCAAAATCACTTGAAAAAGGCATTGCCGAAAATTTGCGAATATCATAAAAACATCGATATATTTATTGATTCATAGTCAAGCTTTTTAATAAATACCATGTCAATTGAAAAGAAATCAGTGGTGAAACTTTGAAAAAAGTTCTTATAATGCAATATATGTTGATTTACAAGATTCATGTGTGTCCATAATTTTTGCCTTTATTTAATATATAAATTTAATATATATACATAATATACATTTAATATATAATGTATATAAATTCAATCTTATACACCAATTGGTAAGAGCTGTTATGACATTAAATATGGGGCTGTCAATTGCGTTAATGCACATGGTTAATTTATTTTTTCTAATGGAGATAATTATTTTTGTAATAATTTATTTTAATAGTAATTTTTAAGAAATTTCATGTTTAATTATCAATTTATGGTTGTTGATTTGAATTCAAGTGCTGTTCATCAAAGGACGATTTATCAAAGAGCGGTTCATCGAATGTCTGTTCACCAAGAGGAAGGTTTCTGAAAAGAAATGAATTTAAAGTAAATTTCAAACAATTTCGATATGAAAAAAACTATATTAAAAATATCTGAAATTTTTATTAAAAAAGAAATCGCTGTGAAAGAAATTGCTTAGAAAATTCATTCAGGTAATCAAATTTGTTTATGAAATACTTTTGCTGAACTAATTTGAGAAAGTTTAGAATTAACTAATGAGTTCATTTATTGACATTTTCACATTTTCATATATTTTTTTTTGTTAATTGTTGATAATGTAAAAACTTAAATATTTATTTATACTTTTGAAGTAATTTATTGCGATGTCGTTTTTAAGATTCTTCAATGACGGATGGTCCTGCATTTTCATTGCAAATATGAATAGTTTTCCCAAAAAAATGTGTCTAAGTGCTAGAAAAGACAAAATATGATGAAACATAAAATCCATTCTTAATATAAAGAAACTAGAGTTCGACAAATAACTTGTAGAATAAACGAGTGAGAATCTAGAAAACCATTCTCACAACATAAATGGTGATTTGAAAGAAACCGCAAAAAGAAGATAGTCTAAGCACTGTTCATTTACTTCTAACGTCTTAACTTAACGAATTATTTTACTATATTAAGAAAATGGAAATAGTAAACAGATGACACTTTGTTTCAGGTAGGGAGATGAAAGCAAAAGTAAAAAAAGAGAAAAATGATTAAAAGAATTTAAGACGGCTATAAAAACTATAAAAAGACCTATAAACATAATAAATTATAATCAGCCTGTGACCAAGAAGTCGAAATTTATTGAAGGCGATGACTATTTCGTTATTCAAAGTCTAAATACTCAGTGGAAGTAGAAACCAACAAATTTCGGTCATTACTATTTATTTAAATATTTGATATTAAATATGATTTTGGGTGTCATCTGCTAACTTTTTTCTCAAAGAACACAAGGAGTCAAAGTAACCATTTATTAATTAATATCATACATTATCAATGAGATTTGAAATTATGAGGTAATTGCAATCATCCAATAGGGATTCACACAAAATACAAACATTCAATAACACACAGACATACACAAACACACACAGACATACACACTGACATACACAGACATACACACTGGCATACACAAATACATTTCAAATTATTCACAAAATTAATTAGCAAAAACTCTTCAAAATGCCGGAAAAATCAAATATTTTTTAAATTTAAAAAGCCCGATTAAAAAATATAATCACCTGAACCAAGTTAATAGGGATTATATTGCAATATTTAATTCAATAAATTTATAAAATATTAATTATAACTAAGGATTAGTCTCATCAAAAATTTGATGTATGGTAAAATTTCTGATTGGAAAATGATTGCATTTTCTATAAAATATTTAAAGTGAACTGCAACTCTTGTCACAATTGTTTAAATGTTGTTATCTGAATGGTATTAATTTCATTTAAAATTTGGGAAATGATAAAATAATTCAAGTATTATTCATGTATATATATATATATATATATATATATATATATATATATATATATATATATATATATATATATATATATATATATATATATATATATATATATATATATATATATATATATATATATATATATAGTTAGAATTATATGAAACCCTTTCAAACTCTGCAAGAATGTAATTAAGTTAATTAATTAAAATTAGTAATCAAATTAATTAAAATTATTAACAATTTAATTAAAAATGTACACTAAATACTTTGTTGAATTACTAATTAAAAGAATTTCATCGATGGATTTTGTTTGAATATTATTATCGAATTGATAATTATTTGAATTAATAAAATTATATTATCAGCAGTTTTTTAAAAATTTTTAAGACCCTTGGTATATCTTAAAAGAATTGATTTAATATTAATAAATTTTTTATTGTTGTAATTAAATGATATTATGTTTGTTTAAAAGAATGAGAGAAATAAAATGATTGTGGTGTATAATTTGTTTACAAAATATATTTTTTGTTGGAAATGCTATTGAAGCATCAAATGAGTATTGTAGTGTAGCGTTATGTTATTTTTTTTCATTTGTAATTAGAAATCGTAACGGACTTTCATTATTTATTGTCATTCGTCGTGTGCGTGGGTAAGAAAATAAAAACTATATAGCGTTATAGTAAATTTAAAAAGAAAAAAATCGAAGAAAAGATTAAGAAATTAATAATTTGAAAACCTTAAAACTAACAATTAGATATTATTATAAATATTGTGGAAAAAGCTATTTCAGCATTTTCATTGTGAATTTCCAAAGTTAACCTTGTCACCAGATCTAAACTATTCCAGCATCTGATTGTGAATTCCCAAATTTAATGTTGTCACCAGATCTAAACTATTCCAGCATCTGATTGTGAATTCCGAAAGTTAATCTTATCAACAGATCTAAACTGTTTCGGCATTTTATTGTGAATTCGAGGTCAATTCCCCACGGCACACCAAGTAGTTTTATTAATAAAGTTTTGATTTTGAAGTTGTTAATTTGTTGATTATTTTACTAATTTTCTTATACTTTATTATTTCTATCATTTTTGCGCACTACATACACACGCCCTAAAAGTCCCTACACAGATTTTTAATGGAGACTCTGTTAAGTCTTAACAAACTTTTCTTATATACACCGACATTAATTAGCATACAAACAATAGCAAACGTTATTATTAAATTTCAAGAACCACAACATAACAACTGGTGTCAAAAGTAAAGCAAACATAAAAAGTCAATCGCACTCGACGTTTTTTTCAACCACTATCGCTTTCAGAAAACCTAATAAAGAGGTATAAAGAATAGTGGCTCTTTTGGCTGAACACAGTAAGCCATATCCTTGAACAAACTCTTTTATTTGCACTACAACCAATAAAAAAACATCAACAAAACAAATAATGGCATCAAACCAAGCAAACCCATCAAATATTCCATAAATACCCAACAACTACAAAAATACTCAGACATCGGAAAGCACCAACTACTATTACAACCCAAACACCAGCACAGAAAACACACATACCATCAATTCAATAATCAACCCAAAAACAAACACCCCAACTATTTCACAGACGATAACGGAACACCGCAAAAACGGTTAGATTCCGCGAAACTAACCTTAACACTATATGGAGTCAAGTCAACATAATCTCTATGTTCCAACATAATAGCGGCACTCCCAAGTAACAAATTAAACGAAATCGAGGATCAAATAGACGAAATATCAAAAAATCACGACCCTTTTACAAAACTGTGTAACATACTCAGCAACAAAAACAAAGTCAACAGATGGCAAATGCTAGAGTCATGCCTCAAAAATACACAGTTAGGGGACAACGAGCCCACAGATTTCTTACAACCAAATATAACAAACTCCGGTTCAAACGAATTGGCGAGAGAATTCTTCATAGTACCCATAGGGGGACAAAATATATTGTCGGATAAACTCTGACTATATATAAAAACTTAAAATATAAATAATTGAATAAAACTAATATTATTTACGTGGCAGATAATACCCATGTATCTTGTAGGTGGCAGATAATGGACATGATCCAAAATATTTACAATCACTGAATTTCTTTTCATTATTTTCTAATATTTTGATATAATATTTTATGATAATAATAAAAAAATATTATGTGACATGTACAACCCACTTCATTGAATTTCATAATAATTTGACATATCTAGATCATTATTTTGCTGTAACATTTTTGAGACATGTTTATCAATCAAAAATGTTGAATTTTATTTTTATTTTTTGAATTAAATTATTAATAATGTGGGTTTACAAAAATACAATATTTAAATGGTTTATTCTGAATAATAATTAGCTTAGTTAAATTTTAAGTTAAAATGTTATTACAATTAATTGCAATATTGTTATAGAATCAGTACTATCGGCGCTCCGGGATAATAAATTATTTCAAAATCATTGTCTCAATTAATCTTGTTTTCAAAATACCAAACAACTTCTCTCTTATCATTGCCATAACCATGGCCATACTCTTAGCAACCATTAAGAAAATTGTAGTTGAAAAAATGGGCAGGTAATCTGCCGCTCCAAAACTACTCCCATAAATATAATGTGAATTAAATTCTGAATTTTAGAATGGCATCACATACTTGCTTGTTGATTCATTTTTTTTAGGTGAAATAAAATTTATTTACTTTTAAACTATCTTTTATTTATTCTCAATAACATTGTTGTACTTAGTGTTATTGTGTATTGTTAGTGCTTAGGGCTGTGTTTAAATGTTCTAGGGTTGCTGATAGATTTGTCATCAACTCTTCCCTAAACTCCTTCATAACTATTTTACTATCTGCCATCCTTGCACCAATGGCAGCAACCATGTACACAATGACTGAAAATCAATAAACAAGTGAGCTCCATTACTAGAATTATTGCATTTTCAATGTTAATTAATCAATGTTCTTAACTTTCAAAAAGTTGAGCAAGGATCTGCCCTTATATTTTGTTTTGACAATTTATTCCTAAATTTTATAGTGATCGTAGGAACCATATTTTTTCCTAATCATATTTAACTATTCTGTACTCTTTGTCATAGCTCTTTGTCAAAGAAAATATAACCAAAAACCATTTATAATTTTCGATCTTACCAATTCATTCTTTAATTTATTATTCTTTTATTTTTGAGCTAGCAAGTTTTTCGAATTTCCTGGTTCTCCCTTAACTTTGTTGTTGATTGTAACTTCTTACGTTTATCATTTTAATTTTAGATGTTTATTTATTTTCAATATATTGTGTGATTTACATTGTATTATTTGATGTTTGATCATAGACTTTATTTCGACTTGGGCCGGTTTTTATGCTATGATTTTCCTACGTATTCAAACATATTCTCAATTTTCCGGTTCCAGTCCAACAGTATTAAATTCATTTTTTAAAATAACTTAATGATTTAATTTAAAAATCATTTTCTATTTGATTTTATCCACCTATCTTTATGATATTTTAATGGAAATTGTTCCACATTTTTTAAATAACTTTCTACATTTTTTAACTTAATATGGTGGTCTAATCATACCTCCAATTAATTAAGGTATTCTATATTAAAATACAATCAGTCTTTTGACTTTTGTTATTGTTAGAAGAAGACATAGTTTCACAGAAATCTTTATTCACTTCAAAAATCTAAACGGAACACACAATCGTTATACTATTTATAGTACATTGAATTGCGTAATCTACAAAAGGGAGAATTATTAGTTTAAGTGATACTGTTGACACAGAAGACAAACATACTTACTTAATTTAGTTATACAAGCATTCCCGCATCATTCAATAGATATCAAGGTCTAGTGACCTGGTTATGTAAGTAATTCGTTGGAAATTATTATATCATCTTACAGTTATTGTTATCTTATATTTATTCTCAAATTGCTGAGATGTTGAGCTTCTCAAATGCAGTAGTAATATTTGTTTTTACAACCTGCTATTTCATTGTTTTAATACTAGGTGATTGCTGAACTTCAGGTGTTGCATGCTTTACTTTGTTTTAGTGTTTAACCTATATTTTAAATCGACTTAGTGCGATTGCACATATATATTTTTCTGAGGCGTTTAAACTATTCTGAAAACTATTTTGTTTTGCCCAACAGTACTTAATAACTCTATAACTCTGGTTTTCTAATAATAAATAATCAAGCATTAAATATTACGTTTTCCTATTTATAATTATGTTGTGTTTAATATCCGTTTTCATTTATTTGTATAGTGCTTCTTATATCACTAATATTTGTTTGTCTCTAGTACTCAACATGTTATTCTGATTATAACAAATTAAATTTGGAAATTATACCTTTAAAATATTCTTACAAATATATAAAATTGCTGTTATATTTAAAGAAAACCAGATTTATTATTACCGAAAAAGCATTCTAATTCAAATATTGAGAAAATCATCATTAAATGTTCTTTCTAAAATTTTATATATATTGCCGAAAAGCGTTTATAAAAAGGATTTATTCTAATGATGTTAATAATTATTCATGTTATACTATATGTATTCTATTCAAGCCATATCATATTCGTGTAGATGATAATAATAACAAATTTATTTATAAATATAAATATTTTCAATAACTACTTAAGCACAAAAATAATTATGCAATTGAAAGTATTCATTTACAATAATTGTTATTGATATAATTATTGAGATTATGCGATTATTTATCATCATTATTATTATTATTATTATTATTATTATTATTATTATTATTATTATTATGATTATTATTATTATTATGATTATTATTATTATTATTATTATTATTATTATTATTATTATTATTATTATTATTATTATTATTATTATTATTATTATTATTATTATTATTATTATTATTATTATTATTATTATTATTATTATTATTATTATTATTATTATTATTATTATTATTATTATTATTGTTGGTATGGTATTCGTTGGTTTATATTTGTTTTTTTATTTGAGTAATTGATGTATGATTGCGTATGTATTAGAGATTTGCAGAGCCCAGCTGAGTCACCAGTAAATAAACTGTCTCGGGACAGCTGGAGTGAATGTATGTAAGTTACAAAATGTTACAATAATCAAACGAGTGTAAAGAACAATACTTTAAAATTACAACTTCTATTTAAAAAAAACAATAAAATAAATACGCACTTTATATTGCAATCAGTCCTTTGCTCACTAATAGATAGCCGAGGAATCTCTTTGTATCCAGGTGAATTAATATTTCTAATATGTCTAATATATCTTCCTGGCCTTTCATACAATTCCACTGTTTGAGTTTCCTCTGATATTTGATTGTTGTCAGACAGTTTTATAGATAAATAAGACTGGAGAAGAATCTTTTGATACTGACATCTTAAATTTTATATTGTTGAGGGAGAGATCGATGTTATAAATGTTCGAATCTCTTCGACTTCTTTATTACTGTTTGCTGGTTTCTAAGTTTATTTGCTTGGCAATGTAGTTTAAGTTTACTTGGCTTCTGTTTTCTTTTGACACTTGGTTTATTCCTTGGATAATATTTTGTTAATAAATTGAGTCAATTTGATTTTGTTTTCTTTTATATCCACGTTTATTTCGCACGAGTATCTTTAGCCTCGGCGTTTGGGAGTTATAGATTTTTAAAATTTTTATCAATTTTATTTAATTTCTCATTTTACTATAGCGATAATTTACCATTGTAAATTATCGCTATATAGTTTTTTTTTAATCTAATTTCCCCAACACTACGGGAACGCTCATGTTCGAAAAAGAAAACGAAGCCTAATTTGGTTATAGTCAAAAATAAACATAACATCAAAAATAACAATCAACTACATAACTTCCCCCTTTAAAACCGGAGGTTAACATGAGTCAATAAAAAGTAACGAAAGAATTACATTCAATAACCTTTCTTTTCTTTTTTTTTAGTATGTATTATATGTTTTTATGTATTTCTTTTCTATTTCTTTGTATTTACAAACTGAATAAAACAAAATATTTACAGTTTACTTTATATATACAGCGAAATTGATAAAAAATTGTACAATTGACATATTTGTGTGTGTTTTTGTTTTTGTTTTAGTATTTTATTTAAAGCAATCACTGTATCGTTTTTTGTATAGGGGTGTGATTGTTGTATCTTTGTCAAATAGTTTGATTGAGTTTTTGTGGTTAAATGTGATGTTTTTGTGAATTGGTCGTGTTTCGTTTGTGTTTGTGTTTTGTTTTCTGGTGAATTGTTTTGTGGGTTTTCGTTCAGGTGATAGGGTTTTATTCGTCTTATGTTTATTTTCATGTTGTTGTTTTTGATTATTGTGGCGACGTTTTTGTTGATTTCAAGTAGTTTGAATGGACCTTCGTATTTTGATTCGAAACCTTTTGTGAATGGTTTTTTATTAGGATGAAATCTGTTGTTAGTACTGTTTTTCCATCCAATTCCGAGTCCGGTCTCCTTTTTAAAATTCCTTTTGGTTTCTGTTCGGTGGTTTCGCTATTTTTGTTTGTTATTTGTTTGCTGTTTTCGGTGTTTTTGTTTGTATCTGATTTAAGTGATGGTAAGTTTGTTGCTTTTCCGAAAATTTTGTATGCTGGACTTTCATTATCTGTTGAGTTTGGGCTATTTCTTAGTCCGATTAATATTGTTGGTAGTTGATTTAACCAGTTTTGGTCATTAGCTTTTGTTCTGATGCTTTCTTTTAATGTTCTGTGAAACCGTTCAATTTTCCCATTTGATTGTGGGTTGTAAGCTGTTGTTCGGTTCCTTTTGATGTTGTATTTTTTGCAGAGTAATTTGAACATTTCTGATTCGAACTGTCTGCCTTGATCAGTTATGATTATTTTCGGTTGGCCATAACGAGCTATCCAATTTAATTCGATCATTTCACAGATATTTTTTGCGCTGATTTCTTTTATTGGGATTACTTCGAACCAGTCTATAATTCCTGTCTATAATTGTCAGCAGGTATTTGAAGTTGTCGTTTGGTGGTAGTGGTCCTACCACATCTGTGTGCATCGTTTCAAAAACTTCGCTGCTTGGGAAGTTTACTTTTTGTGTTTTGAGTTTTATTGTTGTTTTGTTTAGTTGACAGCTGTGACAACTCTTGACATAGTTTTTGATATCCTTCCGCATGTTAGGCCATATATAGTTGTTATGTATTAACTCGAATGTTACTTTGTTTCCCGGGTGATTAATCATGTGTATCTTTTCGATACAGTTTTGGCGGAATTCCTCCGGGAGTAATATTCGTTTGTTGCTTTCGTTGGAAATGTCGTGCCATACTCCGTTGAGTTCTTGTAGTTTCAGACTGTGTTTAGTGGTGAGTTTGTTAATTGTTTCGTTTTGTTTGGATTTAATTTGATCCAATTCGATTATCTCTTCGAAATCTAGGGAGTTTATGTCACTTTCATTTCTTGATAGAGCGTCCGCTGCTATGTTTGATTTTCCCGCTACGTAGTTTATTGTGCAGTTGAATTGTGAAATGAAGTTGATTTGTCTGATCTGCCTTGGTGAGTGATTCTTCATTTCGAATGCGTTAGTTAGCGGTTTCTGATCTGTAAATATTTTGAAGTTTCGTCCTTCGAGTAAATGTTGGAAGTGTTTGATTGCTTCGTGTATTGCTAGGAGTTCTCTGTCGAATGTTGAGTATCTTGTTTGGTGTGACTTTAGTTTTTTAGAGAAGAATCCTAGTGGTTGTTTGCCGTATTTGTTTTCCTGGAAAATTGTTGAGCCCATTGCAAAACCTGAACAGTCTGTTGTTAGTTGGTAATCTAGCTCTGGATCTGGGTAGCCGAGTAATGTTGCCGTTGAAAGACTTTCTTTGGCTTTCTCGAAAGTATCGGTTGTTTGTTGTGTCCAGTTTATTGTGACATTCCGTTTTGTTTTGATAAGGTCGTTTAGTGGTGCTAATAATTTACTACAGTTTGGGATATAAGAATATTAAAAGTTTACCATTCCTAGAAATCTCCTCAGCTCTCTTGTATTTGTCGGCAGTTTATAATTTTTTATGCTGTTTATTTTGTTTTCAATTGGTTGTGTTCCTTTGTCGTTCAGTGTGTGACCAAGGAAATTTATTTCAGCTTTCAAGAATTCACATTTTTGTATGTTTATTTTCAATTTTGATTTGTTCAGCGTTTCGAATACTTTTTCGACGTCTTTTAGGTGTGTTTCTTTGTCTGGGCTAGTCATTAGGATGTCGTCTAGATAAGCAATTGTGTTTTTATTGTTTTTCAATGTTTGGTCCATGAATCTTTGGAACGTGGCTGCGGCGTTTCGTAAACCGAAAGGCATTGTATTGTATTCGAACATTCCTATCGGTGTTTTTATTGCTGTCTTTTTGACGTCCTCTTTTCTAATTGGTATCTGGTGATATGCTTTTTGCAAGTCTATTTTTGAGAAGTAATTGGTGCCGTTTATTCGGTTTATTATGTCTTTTATTATAGGTAATGGGTAGCTATCTGGTTCTGTTATTTTATTCAGAAGTCTGTAATCGCCACAAGCTCTCCATTCGCCATTAGCTTTTTGTTTTAGCATCAGTGCTGAAGACCATTCAGAGTTTGAATGTCTGATTATGTTGTTTTCCAATAGTTGAAAATGTTTTTTGTGATTTCTATTTTTTGGGATCCAGTGGTCTTACTTTTGCATATACTGGATTTCCATTTGTCAGTATTGCGTGTTCAGTGGTTTGTTCTGATTTGTCATCGAATTGGACTGGTTCCATTAGTTCTTTGTATCGTTCTAGGATTTTGTTGATTTCCGGTGTAATTTTTTCTAGATTTGTTTTGTTGTCTGTGTTTAAAGTTACTACACCTATGTCAATTTTTGGTTTCTCTCTGTTGCTCATTATGTATTGTGATGTTGTTGTATCAGTATTTTCTAATATTTGTTTGTTTTTGCAATCCACTAGGAGGTTGTATTTTGTTAGGAAATCTGCTCCTATTATTGCTTGTTGAACGTCAGCTATTGTGAATGTCCAGTTGTAATTTTTTTTTCTAATTTCCCCAACTCTACGGGAACGCTTATGTTCGAAAAAGAAAACGAAGCCTAATTTGGTTATAGTCAAAAATAAACATAACTTCAAAAATAACAATCAACTACAATTATTATTATTATTATTATTATTATTATTATTATTATTATTATTATTATTATTATTATTATTATTATTATTATTATTATTATTATTATTATTATTATTATTATTATTATTAGTAGTAGTAGTAGTAGTAGTAGTAGTAGTAGTGGATATAAGACTCACACCCGCACACCTACCATGACCCAAAGAACTACCAATACCCTTAGTTTATAGTAAAAAAGACCTCTTTACCTTTCAATTTTATTCATCTTTTTCATTTTTTTCAAAAACACATACCCCTAGCATTTCATCCATTAAACCCTAAAAATATAGGGAAAAATGGAGAAGAAATGGTGGCGCAATAATTGCATGAAGGTGGCGGGTGTGAGTCTTATATCCACTACTTATCTTTATCGTTTTGGCAAATCACCAGTTTGGCAAGCAGCCAGTTTGGCAAGCTGCCAGAATTGGTAAATCACTGTTTGATGGATTATAAACAAATAAAAAATTTAAAATTTAAAACCAAAAATATAAAAATTTTAAAAATTTAAAAAACAGAGTATCCAATAAAAAATTTTTTTTAAAAAATGAATGATTATAGTTGCGAGGTTTGTCAAAAAATTTTTAAAAACAGAACAGCTCTACTATCTCATCAAAAATCAAAAGCACATTTATTAAAAACAAATAGACTTGATAATTCAAACTCAAAAATCTGTACTAAATGCAAAGTAAGATATTTACATTCAGGATATGATAAACATTTTTTAAGTTGTATTGGGGTTTCTAAAATTAGAGAAAAATTTGAATGTCCCATATGCAAATCAAAATTTAATATAAAATCTTATTATTTAAAACATGTAAAATCATGTGCTATAAAAAATAAACAACCAATACCTAAAAGAGATTCTGATTCTGAGTCTGATTCTGATGTTGAACCTGAACATATTGAAAAAGAAAATTATAATTGGGATAACTTCAATCACACAGATGTATTTGGAGGTCAAATGTTTGCCTCCACAATCGCAGAGTATATAAGAGCAAATAAACAAAACATAAAAAATTCAATGGACAATGCTATAAGAATCTTTGGTCAATCAAGATTCAACATTATAAAATATAAAGTTAGAATCGCCACAAAATATTGGAGAGGAGAAGGAGCAGATACTTCCCCCTTTTTGAATCGACTTTTAAATATTTATTCTCAACAAAAGCAATAAATAAAACCATCAATGATTTATGCAAAGAGATGGGAGAACAACAAGAACAAATAGAACAAGAATTGGGAGAATCAAGTTTAAGATTCCATTCTTTCCAATCTATAGAAATTGAATATTGGAGAGCAGCACCCCAAATCCAAAATCTTATATCCGTACACCATTCCCTTCTAATTATTTTATAAATGTACAGAATGGTGATAATAAATGTTTCCAATGGGCAATACTTGCTCACTTACATCCTCAAGCAAGGAATGCTCAAAGGGTTTCCAAATATAAAGAATATGAAAATGAATTAATATATCCAGAAGGATTTGAACACCCGATGAAAATTGAATACATTCCAAAATTTGAAGAATTAAATAATCTTAAACTTAATATTTATGAAAATGTTCCATCTAAGGGTGTTTTAAAACATATTGTTCCAATTTATATTTCAAATAAAGAATTATCAGAACAAGATAAAAATAGAGAAATAGATCTTTTAATATTAGAAGAATTTAATAAAGTTGATCTAAGAGATAGCAATCAAGGTTATGTTTATAATGAAGAGGATGAAGAGGCAGGCCAAGATTTAAATCTTCATGAGGAGGAAGAAGATCCTGGATTATTTAAGTCGGCACTAGATGAAGAGGAATTGCAAGCGGGAATAGATGAGAAGAACCTACCAGACTTAGAAAGAAATCAACATTATGTTTTAATAAAAAACTTTCAAAGTTTTATGCGCTCAAAAAATCTAGCTAGAGGTGGAACAACTTGTAAAAGATGTTTACATTATTCCACAACAAAAAAATGCTATAATTAAACATGAAAGATTATGTGAGAAGAACAAACCTTCTTTAATTAAAATGCCCACAAACATAGACATGCATTTTAAAAATTATTCAAATTTATTAGAATCATTAGGTGTAATAATAGGAGACTTTGAAGCAATAAATATAGAACATGATTTAGAAAAAGAATATTTAAAAATAATAGAAAAACATAATTTATTAGATTCTTGGAGAGAGTTTGTTGGAAGGCAGGAGGGAAAAGGTCCAGTATGGCAGAGCATGAAAAACTTTCTGTGGGAAAATAGAAAATCTTATACAATAAGAACCGCTAAACAAATACCTTCAGCTTATAAACTATTTTTTAAAAGTAATTATCCTGAACTCATAGAATCTAAAGAATATTCATATAGAGGAACTTCTTCTGAAGATGCTTTAAACCATTTTGTCAATAGTATAAATCACCTAGAACACGAATTATTTATAATATTAAAAACAGATTATAAAATAAATTTCTCAGATGAACAATGGGAAGAATATGAAAATGCTTCAAATTGTTGGATGTGTAAACAACCATTCGTGAGCTCTAGGAATCCAACCTCTAGGAATCCTGAGTCTTTGAATCCTGAGTCTTTGAATCCTGAGTCTTTGAATCCTGAGTCTTCGGATGTAGAATCTTTAGACCCCGAGTCTTCTAACATAGAACCTTTGGATATTAGACCTTCAGACGTTGAGTCTTTGAATCCTGAGTCTTATACCAGGATTATTGAAGAAGAACATTCAGATAAAGTTCCTGATCATGATCATTTTAAAAGTGAAAATAATTATCGAGGAGCAGCCCATAAAAAATGCAATCTTAATTGTCACACTCCTAAATTTATACCTGTTATATTTCATAATCTTTTTGAGTATGATTTGCATTTATTTATAAAGGCTCTAGCTGTAAATGCTAAAAACTCTTTCAAGGTTATCGGCT
The DNA here is from genome assembly GCA_959609185.1 of Schmidtea polychroa. Taxonomy (NCBI): domain Eukaryota; kingdom Metazoa; phylum Platyhelminthes; order Tricladida; family Dugesiidae; genus Schmidtea; species Schmidtea polychroa. Next base: position 18,490 of record CAUHTR010006249.1, read on the forward strand.
TAACAAAAGAAAAACATAAATGTGTGCAATATGGTTGTTTAAAATTTATAGACTCGTTAAACTTTCTTCAAATGTCTCTAGATGCAATAGCTAAAACAATGAAACCAGAAGATTTTAAATATACAACAGAGCATGTTTTGAAAAAAAATAATATTCCTCCAGAAGAATATTCTACATGCCTAGCAAAAGGAGTATATCCATATGATTACATGAATTCATTTGAAAGATATAATGAAACAAAATTACCAGAGAAAGAAGTATTCTATTCAAAACTACAACTATCAAATATTACAGATCAAGAATATTCTCGAGCAAATAAAATGTGGGAATTATTCAACTGTAAAAACCTTGGAGAATATACTGACATGTATTTATCCCTTGATGTTTATATTTTAGCCGACTGTTTTGAAATCTTCTGTAATACCTTTGAATTAAAACCATATAATTATATAACACTGCCAGCTCTAGCTTGGGATATAATGTTATATAATAAATGGATTTCTGGGGATTCTGATAAGAATAAAAAAATAGAATTAATAAAAGATGCTGACATGTTTAATCTATTTAAACAAAATATTAGAGGAGGTATTTCTTCTGTAATGGGGGATAGAGAAATAACCACAAATAATTCCATAACTCTTATTAGAAAATATTTTAAAGATACTGATGCAGACTATATTAAAATAGAAACTCCAGAAGATTCTAAATTAATAATGGAGGGTTTAACCGATCCATTTGAAATACTTTATGTCGATGCAAATGCTCTATATGGGGGTAAAATGAGTGAATATTTACCAACTGGTGAGTTCTCCTGGGTTGATATTCCTAAAGAAACAGATAAACTAAATGCTCTTATAAAAAAAATACTTTTAACCCCTAAAGATTCTGATATCGGATATGCTATAGAATGTGATCTCGAGTACCCAGATAGAATAAAATCTAGAACTAGATTTCTTCCCTATGCAGCAATAAAAAGAATGATAAATCTAGAAGAACTTTCACCTTGGCAAATTTTAAAACTTATAGCAATCACAATAAAACTTTTATGTGACCAAACTGATAGAGAATATTATCTCTGTCATTATAGACTCCTTCAATTTTATCTTTCTCACGGAATGCGTTTGAAGAAGATTCATAATATTATAAAATTCAAACAAGCACCATATATGAAAAACTTCATAGCGGGAAATATCGAGAAAAGAAATGAAGCAAAAAAAGTTGGAAATATCTATCTAGATGTGATTTATAAACTTTTAAATAATGCAGTCTTTGGCAAGACTATGGAAAATGTTGACAAATACACACGAATAGAACTCCTAACAAATACTCAAAAGGATTTTAATAGATATAATCGAATGCTTGGAAAACCAACATTTAAAAATGCTGAAGTATTCTCAAAGAATCTAGTTGCAATTGAAATAAAAAATAATGAAAAATCTTATAATAAACCAATCTCTATGGGTTTTGCAATCTTAGAGCTTTCTAAATTACAAATGTATGAAGCCTATTATGATGTTTTTACTCCTCATTTTGGAGATCGAGTATGCTTATGTGCAATGGATACAGATAGTTTCTTTTTAAAAATACATGGTAAAGATGTGAAAAAAGAAATAGCTGAAAATCCTACACTTTCAAAACTAATAAATTCATCTGGAGAATTATTTGCCTTCAAAGATGAAAAACCAAATAAGATAATATTAGATGCAGTATTTATTAGATCTAAACAATATTCTCTTGAAGAGATGGAAAAACCAAAAACAGAAAAGCAAACAATTAAAATCATGTATAAAAATCCAATAACTAAAGAAACAGAAGAAATGGATTATACATTTGAACGACCAATAATAACAAATGGAAAAACTTTTAAAGATAATAAATGTAAAGGGATACAAAGAGCAGTATCTAAGAATATCACTTATCAAGATTATAAAAAATTGTCTAAAAGAAAACCATCAAGATAAAA
>CAUHTR010006250.1:0-10000 GCA_959609185.1 Schmidtea polychroa
TATTCCAAAGTTGTAGGCCAGGATTGTACAAAATAATACAGAATAGTACAAAATAATACATATAATGCAAAATATTGCAAAAAAATACAGAATTACACAAACTACAGAATACTAATAAAAATACAGAATAAAACAGAATAATATATATAATGCAAAATAATGCAAAATAGTACATAGGAACGTAGGCAGGATTTCAGCTTGGAGGGGGCAAAATTATTAATTATTGCAATTCATCGAGCAATGTTAAAAGTTGTACACGGAAAAATAGAAAAAAATATTTTAAGATAATTAACAATTTATTATTAATTATTAACAATGTACATTATAGAATATATTACAATATAATATTGATTCGTCTTTGTCCCATCATTAATTCAGAAAGTATTTCATCTGGACTTACTTTAATGACTTAATGAATATATGACAAAGCCAAACCGTTTAACCTTTTTTCATCCATTGTATTTCTTAAATATGACTTCAGGTACTTAAGTGATGAAAAAGAGCGCTCTGCTGTACAAGTTGATATCGGAAAAGTAGCAAATATTGTGAGAAGAATATAAATATTTTTATAAAAAAATGGATCACATATTGCTAATGTATCTACAGCACTAGTCGGTTTGATTTTAATTTTTCTAACACAGCTTAAAATCATATTCAAGAGTTTTTTGTTACAATGAATATATTTTTGATAGAAATCAATAAGGTTATTAAAAATTTGAAGTTCTTCGTCCATTTTATTTAGTTTTTTAATTCTCATACAATTCTCATAACAAAACCAAAATAAAGGTTTTATTAAAATATTTCATCCTAAGTTTATATTTGATAATCTATAATTTATTTAGGGACGGGCAAATTCCCACTATGACACCTCGCTACGTCCCTGATAGTACAGATTAATACCAAATGGGGTACTTCCGTGTTATCTTACCCCCAAAAATTAAATTAAAACAGAACACATATAATTATTATATTTATTTTCTAAATCACAGTTACAAACTCAGCAAATGTTTGCAATTAGTTTGTAAATGGTCATCCAGGTGGCCAGAAAACCACAATGTCGTTGAGAATAGTGTCGAACACATCGGTATTGTTGTTTAGAACACGTTTGCGCCACATAAACTCACATAATCACATAAATCACAGATAGCCTTAATAAATTCATGTTCAATAATGTTCAATAACGTCATCAATAATGTATTCTCTCATTTTTTATATTGTTATTTTAATTGTATTTTATAATTTAATTTTTGGGAGTAAAATAACACGGAAGTACCCCAAATGGTACCGAATAACCACAGGAACAAAATTCTGTCCATTCCACATTTTTAGTAATTTTTATGGCTTGAACTTTATTTTCTTGATTTAAGGAACACCGGCAATAGACACTGAAAGAATAATGGCAATAAATAAGAAATTATAAAATTATATAGAAATTGACGAAAAGAAAATATCATCTTTCAAACTTTAAAATTTTATCAAAAAGCTAAAAGGAGAAATGTTTAGAAAATAAAGTGAAATTAAAATTCATCTGTAGGAATCACAGGAGACTCGGTTGGAAATATATGTAAAAAAATGTTTGATTTTAACTTGTTAAATGAGAAAATATAATCGGAAATACAACCGGAAGACATTTTTATGACATTTTATCCAATGATATGTTTAAATGTAAGAAAAGTGACGCAAGAAAAACTTACCTTCGATTTTTTATTGGTTTCATAAAACAAATGCAAATTTCCAAATGAATTTTAAAACAAATAAGCACTTGAAAATTTTATTCTAGAAAGTCAGAAAAAAAGATATTTAATGGCTCAGGTAGAAGATTATTTAATAAAAATAAATTAAACTCATTTTTAGAATGATTTCAGTCAAATTTATTTCAAATATTTTATTTTATCATTGGGTAAGGCATTGTTGTTTTCATTCCTGAATAAAATGCCTTGCTTTGCCATTTGATTTGATCAGCTCTCAGACCACCCCAGATCACCCTCAAACTTCCTTCAGACCTCCAAACGTACACATGCATATCACAAAGAGGTAAAATTTATGTTGAGTCTTATAAATATGGGCTTTATTTTAAATTTATCTCATTAGATTGTTTATTCCACTAAAGGCAAAAGCGTTATATAAAAAAGAAAGAATAAAATAAAAAAATTAACAATTAATATATAAAGCTACGCTTCCAAGATTTTTCCTTGGATGTCTCAAAATAATAAAGTTAAACGTTTGAGAAAGTTCAATAGGTCCATGTAGACTATAAAAAATAGAAAATGTATCTGAACTCGAAATTAAAATTTTATTCATAATTTTTATATTAATCTAAACATGCGTCAGCCGTTCGACAAATTCAGACGGGCACTCGATAAAAAAATTAATATTAAAATAAACTAAAAACGCTGATTCATTGAAATACTGAATATTATTTAATAAATAAGTCTAAATGGTAAGAATAAAAAGTTTCATTTCTATAACACTTTCTGATTATTAAAAGTAATCATGCGCGTACACAGGGGGGGGGGGTTTAACCCCCCCCCCCATGATTTCAACAACAATATAAAAAACTATAATTAATAAATATATAAACTTAAAACAATTTAAGAAATATTCCGAATGCCGATATATATATATATATATATATATATATATATATATATATATATATATATATATATATATATATATATATAATAACCACCACTCTATATATAAAACTAATATATAACCCCCCCCCCCCCATGGATTCATCCTGCGTACGCGCCTGAAAGTAATTATTCAACATTAAAACTTTTATCGATAATATGAGATTTTTATTTAAATCATATTTGAAAATCAACTTTAATCTACCGAATGATGCAAAAAATTTATTCAATTTAACCAAATATTTTTTAAACAAAATTAAATAATATAAATTTATTTTTAATAAATTAGATTTTGAATTTTTCTTTAATATTCATATTTTTGACTGGCTATAAACATACCAAAGTATTTGTTTATTTTTGCGCTTTTAACTTAGACCAAAGACCTTCGGCTGATATAATAAAATTTGTCCTTTTGAGAAATCTTATATCATCATATCTTTTGATGAATTAGATTAGCATTAAAAATTACATGAACAAATAAAATTCAATAATTTCAGAATGTTATTTTCAGCCACATCTTCACCACTTCCAAATTGACCTATAAAATATATGCAACCCACATTTTATGACAATTCATAGGATATAATTCCCTATCTANAAGATTATAAGAATTTCTTTCGACTTTCACCACTGATTTCTTTTCAATTGGCATTGTATTTATAAAAACATTGACTATCGATCAATAAAGATATAAAAAAAATATCGATATCGATTTATAGTCAATTTTTTATAAATACAATTTTAATTAGAATTGTTTGATTTTAATATATTAGGATTTAGTTAAATAATATATAAACAATATATAAAATATAAATAAGATATAAAAAGACGGTGGGAGTCATTTAATTCAATAAATTAATTACTTCTATGCGGCTTAGAATAGATTTATTGAAGATATAAAGCCCGGCATTTATTTTGTTTGATAAATACTCATCTGGTTTCTCTTGAAATTTGGTTATTTGGAAAGTTTTTGGCTCGAAAACTACTGCACCGTATTTAGCCGGTTCTTCGACTTGATAGATCTAAATTTTGATTTGATAACAGCTGGGCATCAGGGTGAAATTCAATGCCTACCGCCATCGTTCCCTCGTGTCCATGCGCTTCATGAAATTGAAGCATTTGTTTGAAAGGATAATTACAAATAATGTCACTGTTTAATACGAAGAACCATTCGCAGTCGCTGTTTTCAATAAACGGTTTAGCCTGAGCTAAGGGACCCGCTAGAATATTAAAACATTTAGAAATGCTCTATAAATATTATGATTAAATGCGTTTAATAAGTTTTAATACACAAACCAAAAGAAAGAGTATAAAGCATTTGTTCCCACGATGTAAACCGCGATTTAATTTAGGTTTGTAAAGGTTTGATATAAAATATTTTATTGCGTTTTCTAACAAAATCTTCGTGAACCGGGATATCATCCGAAGTTACGATTAGAGTTACTGATAAATAAACTTTCTCAACATCATGGAAGTTATTAATTATATGAACTTTTTAAATATATTCAAATCAAAACATTTACAATCATAATTGTAAGGATGAATGATAAATTAATTAATTAAACTAACCTATTACATAATAATATGTCAAAATCGTAGTTTCTAAATACACAATTCCATATGTATGCATATGAATGAGTGATTATGGAATAACGCTTAATTAAAATCAACAAATGGCAAATTTTACAATAACTTTTAATTTTGATCGACAACATGGTATTTTTATTTTAATGTTATCTGAAAATCGACTTTATTCTATCGAATGATGCATAATTTGTCCTATTTGGAGCATTAATTCCCTTTTAACTGTTATCTACTATATAATAATACCAAAAATATTGTCATGGAAAGTTATTGAATTTAAATAAATATAAATTAATCCACATATTGAATCTTTTTTTAACATACAAATCTATGGAGAATTATGTATTTGGATTGATAACATAATTCCGTCATTTTTGACGGGTTATAGATAGTAAATAAAATATTTGCCAATGATATAGTATTAAATAAATCAAATAACTAATTTCAGAAAGAAAATATAAACAATGTATTACTGACAAATTATAAGTAACATATTATCGACAAATTATAAGTAATATATTATTGACAAATTATAAGTAATATATTATTGACAAATTATAAGTAACATTATGGATAAATTGCAAGTAGTATATTAATCTAAATTTTTTTAAAACAAAATTAACAAATTAAGAGAAAAATCGATAAAATAGCACAAAAAGTAAAATAATTTATTTGTAAAATTTCAAAAGACAAAACGAAATATTTCAGATCAGATAATTGTGCGAGGTTCATAAACTGAATCGGTTATATCCTTGTGAGGCAATACTAAAGCTCCGTTTAAAAATAATTCCGGATTAACTTTGACATCTTCTCCCAAAACGGTTATGTTCTCCATTCGTACCTTTATTGAAAACACAACTAATTCCGAAAGTAAACAAATCCAACATTACCCATGATCCTACTTCGCAATTCCAACCAATGAGAGAAGAATCAACCCAACAATGTGATTCTATAAGGGTATTCGAAAGTATTGTACTATTGCGTATTCTAGATCCTTCTTTAATCGTGACACCAGGACCGAGCACTACATTCGGACCAATAAGACTATTCTCATGAACTATAGCGGTTGGATCCTGACAAAGGTAATATTAAAAAAAGAACTAAAGACATCGTTACTTATTCCTATGTACTACATAAAAAAAAGTTCCGCTTGAAAAATTAGGTTACATTTAAATCGGGTTACCTTATATATATAATTTACTATATAGCTGAGGTTCCTAACCTTCCTTATACGCGTGCTGGCATATGATATAACCTCAGGTCCGTAACAAGGCATTATTGCAACCTTTGAGGTTCATTTATCTGGCGCCCCCAACAAGCGAATTTCAAAACAAACTACTATAATAATTATAATGTTCATTTTAAGATTGTTAATCATGTATTCATCTACAGCTATTATAATAGGTAATAATGCTAATTGAAAAAAAAGACAGGAACCCATTTTGTGGACTAACATTTTATAAAATACACTCCTACGAAGGCGCGCTAATGGACCAGTCCAACTAGTAATGTTAAAGATAGGCTAGCTAGGATGTCGCTTTTTTACGTGAATGCCATTTAATATTTTTTGGTAACATTAAAAAAATGTTACATCCCAATTTTAAGCCCCTTTCAGATGTGCATGAACTGATAACAGATAGGATATAGAAAAAAGAAACCCATTCATAAAATTTAACATATATTATAATTAATTTCAATATACTGATTACAATTCGATAAATAGATTGATAGATTAATTAATAAATTTAAATGCAAGATTTACTGATTCATAGTCAAGCTTTTTAATAAATACAATGTTATGAAGTATTAGACAGAAATCATTTTCATTTTTGCATGCGAATTTTTACTTTGGTACCCATATTTATGTTTATATTATAAAGTATAATTTGCATCAACTAATAAGTGAATTAATCATTTCAACTAGATATACTCAACAAATTTATGAAACCCAGCCACAAAGATAGACTTATATTCATGTAAAATTATGTAATACATTAACCTCCCCTCATGTTGACATCGTACAGGCCTCGTTATTGGATCACCGGCTGTCAAATATACACATGTACAAAATGTGTTCCAAATATTGTATCATTCGAAAACATTACACAAAATGACAAGATTTATTTATTCGTTATTTTTTCTTTTCAGTGATCAATAATAACGCTCCATTTTGTCAAATGTTTGTTTCGAGCAATTATTTTTATTTTAATATATTCCGTTGACGGTTCAGATAATTTTTTGACATGACAAAAATAAACAAATAAATCGTAGACAGTAAATAAAGAGATAAATCTTAGTGATGTAGGATGGATTTATGGTATTCAATAAAAATATTATATGCCAATTCATGTCAAAATACTAATAATTATACTGCGCTTATTTGGTCGCGACATGGTTCATACACAAGTAGATACAGCACCGGTACTAGCGGTACTAGCACCCCGATGCAAGTTTCTGTTTAGCGCCATTTATAAAAAATATATCAAAAAACTCAAATACAAATTAAACAATACATTGATTATCTTATATTATTTAAAATTAAACATTTGTTATCAATTGTAAGAAAACAGATATCAATTATACATGAAATCAATTGCACGATAGTTAATTCAAATTTTTGTTTTTCTTGCTTTTATCGAAGAAAATTCATGCAAAATATCAATAATTTTTATTTCATCGCAGATATCGCTTTCAATAGTAATAAGAGAACAATTTTATGCGTTTCAACAGTAAATTATTCAAACAAGTGTTTATTTATAAAAAAGGTTTTATAATCGTATTGTGGAAGACGACAGACGTCTATTCTAATTAAAACTCATTCAGCATTATCTTAGTTTGGTCTTTGATTTTATAGTCGATGGTCACGCTTATTTATACTGGTATGCGTCCAATCGAATCTTCTGTGTAGGGGAGGTGTGTACGCAGAATCATTATAACAGTCGAATGGCATTGAGGAAATGAGATATTCAGTTCCTAAAATGCGTCTTAGTAGACAACTAAATCAGAATTTACAAGTACAATCAATGGTAGCTAATAAGTCTTAGAAGACCTCCAATTTCATTCGAATTGATTAATGGATTGAACAATATGGTCGAAATTATGAACCAACGATATTGGATTTAATTTATTTTAATAAGAAATCAAACAGAAAAATTTACAATCTAACGTAGACTATGGGAAATCTTTACCTAGCCTTAACTCTTTCAATTAGTTTCAGAATTTATATTATATATTGATGTTAATTTACAACAAGGATCCACAACGCAACATTAATAAGAACTTTTTTCAATTTTCACCTCTGATTTCTTTTAATTGACGTTGTATTTATTAAAAAAGCTTGACTATGAATCAGTAAATAAATCGATGATTTTTGATATTCACGAATTTTTAATTAAATATTCAATAGTATTATATTCATATATATAATTCTATTCTAAATAAACAGCAGAAATTCATATTTCACCGTATAAATCAATATTATATAAAATCAATAACTTCAATTGTGGAAAATGATTGGACATTAATTTAATCCAATCAAATCAATTTTTGATGTATTATTTCATAAAACTAATTTAATGTGCTATTTTATATAATATTTTATATAAATCCTCTTTTATTTTAATTTATTATAAAAATACATCCACGACTTAAAAATATATATATATTATGTAACAATTATGACATAACCGATTTCGAGTATTTTAAAAAATAACTATAAGGTAATTTGTATTATAATTTGAAGAGGGTAAGTTCAAGTTGACATCCAAAGTAAGGCAAATCGGGTAAAGGGAACACTGATTAAGAAAATGGATGTTAGTTTGAAGTTACAAGCTTTAAAAGTTTAAAATGGGGTAGGGAGCATCTACTTATTAACAGTTCCAAAGTTAACTATAAAATGAAGGTTTTAAATTTTAAGGTCTTGTCTATTTCTGTCTAAGTTTCGAATTTATTATTTGTAAGGGATTCACTGTCACTTAAAGATAATAAACATTAAAATAGTGAAACTTACAATCATCACATTTCCGACTATATTTTTGCCTTTAATTAGCTTTGTAGAATTCGACTCGAATAAATATCCAAGGTAAAGTCTCATACCAGATAAATAATCTTCAGGTTGACCAATATCCATCCAAAATCCTGAAAATTTCAAATCTGATATAACGAAAAGAATTTAATAATAAATAATTCTAAGAGTCACCATAGCAATTTTTGTAAAATATTTTTTAACTCACTCGTTGACATAAACGGGTTATGGTGAGAATTGTTATTCAAAATTTGATAATAAATGGTTTATTTCACTCACAATTTAGTAATGCCTATTAATATTTCCTTTATATTTATTTCTTTTCAGACTATAGATTAATATGTCATTTTATACATAAAACACGAATATAATCAATAACCTTATTCAAGTTATTAGTCTAAACTCTAGATTAGAAATCTCATAATAAGGATATACAAGTTTGGGATTGCAGACAAATTATGACGCAGTTATTTGACACGAAAAACCATTAATTTTATTCTCAGATATCTAGGACTATGGAAATTACAATAGGGAACTCTTGAGCTAGGTGACTGACAGAATTGCAATTCGAATATATAAATGACAAATTCATTTAAAAAAAATCAACTAAATTGTGAAATATCAAAACTAACAGGAAATATAAAGACTAATATGCACTAGAAATAACAAGGAAAAGGACAACCGATATCCAGAACCCTGTAAACAGCCATATTAAAGTGATTGAAACGGACTGTTCGACGGTTTCAATTGATATTTAAAGATTATTGGGTACAAATGTATTCTTTGCACTAAGGAAACTTTATTCGAGCAATGAAAGTTGAAGGTTTATTGACTGAAAAAAGTGACTACACATTTAGAATTTTTTAAATGAACCCAATCAATCAATCCAACCAATAAATCGATAAACCCCATCAATCAAATCAATATCACAATCAATAAATCGACCAATGCAATTAATATATCAGTCAACCCGATCAATCTATAAAATAATCCAACCAATATATCAATCAATTCAATTAATCCGATTAATATCAATCAATACGATCAATTCAATTAATCAATCAACTCGATCAATCTCAAAATCAATCCAATCAATATATCAATCAATTCAATTAATCCGATCAATTCAATATATCAATCAACCCCATAAATCAATCTATAAATTAATCCAACCAATATATCAATCAATTCAATTAATCCGATTAATATCAATCAATACGATCAATTCAATTAATCAATCAACTCGATCAATTCAATATATCAATCAATCCCATAAATCAATCAAATTAATATATCAATCAACTCGATCAATCTATAAATTAATCCAACCAATATATCAATCAATTCAATTAATCCGATCAATTCAATTAATCAATCAACTCGATCAATCCAATCAATATATCAATCAATTCAATTAATCCGATCAATTCAATATATCAATCAATTCAATTAATCCGATCAATTCAATTAATCAATCAACTCGATCAATCCAATCAATATATCAATCAATTCAATTAATCCGATCAATTCAATATATCAATCAACCCCATAAATCAATCCAATTAATATATCAATCAACTCGATCAATCTATAAATTAATCCAACCAATATATCAATCAATTCAATTAATCCGATTAATATCAATCAATACGATCAATTCAATTAATCAATCTATAAATCAATCCAACCAATATATCAATCAACCCGATCAATCTATAAATTAATCCAACCAATATATCAATCAATTAATCCGATC
>CAUHTR010006250.1:15000-21338 GCA_959609185.1 Schmidtea polychroa
CATTTTTTTCAATAAATGTGTAAAAGTATGATGAATAATAATATTTAAACAGAGTAATTTTTGTTTATTTCATAAGTAATGCATTTGCAATTCTTAATTAGTTTTTTTATAATTTTCAATACGATTAATATAAGAATTAAATATCGATATCTGAGGCAATACATCTAAAACCAAATGAAGATAAATGAAATCATTTAATAATGTAATCAATAAATTGATATATTAGAAATAATTAATAGATATTTCAAAGCAAATATTAGATATTAAATAAATAATTTGAATATATTTTATCGAATATATACTTCGCAGCAAATCAATATTATCATTTGTTTAACATTTAATTAATGCTGCTACCGGGAAATAATCAGTTTATCCTAAATATTAGATAGTTATTATAATTATGTTGGGTTATTGGGTTGGTGGTAATATTTAAAGGTTTCCAATCAAATCTCCGACTCCAACGCGTGCTTTATTTGATCCACAAAATAACAATTCTCAGCTTATATAAACCTTTATTGATGATCACAATTGATTAGACGAATTATAACAACACGATCGATTCAACACTCAAATATGAAATTACTCAGAGCTTATTACGACACCTCGAGAAGAATAGCTCTAATCATATAATTCCCAATCCCCAGCAGTTGATTTAACTAAATAATTTGGTAAATTGAATTGAATTCTCATTTGCTTTGACTTCAGTATACTTTAAACCTTTCTTATTGAACTCTTCTTTCCAATATCTAATTTCTCTAATTTTTCTCTGATTCCATTAAGATGACTTTGCTTTTATAGTCCGAACTTTTCCGACACTTGTGATAAATCATTTTTTCCATTCCTGTCTCTCCATAATTTTTATAGCTCCTGTGTTATCACCGATAGTTCGGCACTCGATATAGTTTGTCATTTTTTCCCATTTTGCTTCTTGAATTTCCAATACTTTTTCAAACTCCCATGTTACCCTGGCGATTCGATACTCAGGATAGTTTGTCGTCTTTTTCCATTTCTGCTTCTGGCATTTTGCATATTTTTTTCTATTCCCCACGTTATATCTGAAAGTTCGGAGATGCCGATTTTGCTTTAATGTTTTGTTTTCCAATTTTGGAATTACTTTAGCTTTTCTCCGTTTTATTGTTGTATTTCTTTTGTTATGTTATTTCTTCCTCATTTTTCAATTTTTTTGCTTTTCTGTTTTTTTCTCTAAGTTTCAGAGTGCTATCTTAACCAACCCATCAGTTTCCCCTAAAGTTATTTCTAATTATTTATTATTTAGGTATCCTCAACAATTTATTAGTTATAAATAAATCGAAGTGTTGAAATAGAGACAACAAAAAGTAGTTTGAAATTAATAAATATTTTAAAAAGATTATAAGAATTTCTTTCGACTTTCACCACTGATTTCTTTTCAATTGGCATTGTATTTATAAAAACATTGACTATCGATCAATAAAGATATAAAAAAAATATCGATATCGATTTATAGTCAATTTTTTATAAATACAATTTTAATTAGAATTGTTTGATTTTAATATATTAGGATTTAGTTAAATAATATATAAACAATATATAAAATATAAATAAGATATAAAAAGACGGTGGGAGTCATTTAATTCAATAAATTAATTACTTCTATGCGGCTTAGAATAGATTTATTGAAGATATAAAGCCCGGCATTTATTTTGTTTGATAAATACTCATCTGGTTTCTCTTGAAATTTGGTTATTTGGAAAGTTTTTGGCTCGAAAACTACTGCACCGTATTTAGCCGGTTCTTCGACTTGATAGATCTAAATTTTGATTTGATAACAGCTGGGCATCAGGGTGAAATTCAATGCCTACCGCCATCGTTCCCTCGTGTCCATGCGCTTCATGAAATTGAAGCATTTGTTTGAAAGGATAATTACAAATAATGTCACTGTTTAATACGAAGAACCATTCGCAGTCGCTGTTTTCAATAAACGGTTTAGCCTGAGCTAAGGGACCCGCTAGAATATTAAACATTTAGAAATGCTCTATAAATATTATGATTAAATGCGTTTAATAAGTTTTAATACACAAACCAAAAGAAAGAGTATAAAGCATTTGTTCCCACGATGTAAACCGCGATTTAATTTAGGTTTGTAAAGGTTTGATATAAAATATTTTATTGCGTTTTCTAACAAAATCTTCGTGAACCGGGATATCATCCGAAGTTACGATTAGAGTTACTGATAAATAAACTTTCTCAACATCATGGAAGTTATTAATTATATGAACTTTTTAAATATATTCAAATCAAAACATTTACAATCATAATTGTAAGGATGAATGATAAATTAATTAATTAAACTAACCTATTACATAATAATATGTCAAAATCGTAGTTTCTAAATACACAATTCCATATGTATGCATATGAATGAGTGATTATGGAATAACGCTTAATTAAAATCTACAAATGGCAAATTTTACAATAACTTTTAATTTTGATCGACAACATGGTATTTTTATTTTAATGTTATCTGAAAATCGATTTTATTCTATCGATTGATGCATAATTTGTCCAATTCGGAACATTAATTCCCTTTTAACTGTAATCTTCTATATAATAATACCAAAAATATTGTCATGGAAAGTTATTGAATTTAAATAAATATAAATTAATCCACATATTGAATCTTTTTTTAACATACAAATCTATGGAGAATTATGTATTTGGATTGATAACATAATTCCGTCATTTTTGACTATTATGGAGAATTAGTAATAATTTTAATAGCAAAGTTAAGAGCAATAATATTTTGTCGTTTTTATAATTTAATTTCATTACAACGACAAACACAAATCTTTGCAATTTCTTAACTTTATGTCCTGATAGTTCACAATATCGGTTGAACGATTTTTTTGATAACATCTCTCGTCATTAATTTCTCCTATCAACTTCAATTATATATAAAATTGTATTTCCTTCACTAGTGATTTACTTTGGAATGAAGAATTAAAATACTTGTTATTTATATGAATTCCTTCTTTTGTGAATTAACTATCCATTGTTGGCTCTTACTTTGATCACATTAAAATAAGATCGTTTTCCCATGTCTTGAATTTCATATTTACTATATTCTTGATGAATTTTAAGTAACTATTGTAATTACTTTGTTTGACATATCTGGATTCGACACTAAGGTTTTTAATTGATTAATGTGAATGCATTTTTTGTAAAATTTCATAATAAGGTCATTTAGTAGTATTTTTTTTACTCATAATAGTTTATTCATATATTTTATCAACAAAGAATAATCAACAATAATAAATATAATATTGATTATTAGAAAATGATGAATTCTTGGTAGCAGCATCAGTTAATCGTTAAATAAATAAATGATAAAATCCATATCATATCAATAAATCATCCTTTTCTCTAATAATCAATTTTATTTTTTATTTTTAAAACAAAATCCTTGGAAAAAATTGCAGAAAAATAATTTCAATAATTTTTCAATTTACAAATTGATAACTGATCATTTTTGAAAGTGTGAAATTTTACAAATAAACATTTTACTAAAATTAACTGTGGTGACCTTCCATGGTTGGTTCTGTGTCAAATGAAGTTTTCCAATAAATTTAAAAACTTTATGTAAAAGTTTGTTTAAATATTATTTATTTATTTCGTATTTTATAATAAATTTAATTTGGTTTAATTATATTTTATTTATATTTTATTTTAATTACTCAAATAATATCTCCTATTTTTTAAATTTTAAATTCTATAATTTAATTTAATTTTTTAATATTTTATTTTATAAAAAAAACGTTTTTTATATTTTAAATATCTTTTTAATTTTAAATTTTAAATCTAATTAAATATTAATTTAGTTGAATGTTGATGGACGGTTTAAGTTTTTTGATATAAAGAGTCTCAGCGGCTAATCTTTGAACGCATCTTGTAACATTTTGCATTTTGTTACAAACCAATAAATTTATTATAAAATACGCAATAAATTTATTTTTTTCCAACAATAATTATTAAATGTAATAATGATCAAATTCACTTGAAAAAGGCAGAACCGAACATTCGCGAGTATCAACAAACATCGATATTTTACTGATTTATAGTCTTCAAACTCTCTTTTTAATATATATATATATATATATATATATATATATATATATATATATATATATATATATATATATATATATATATATATATATATATATATATATATATATATATATATATATATATATATTCGGACAGATAGAAAAACATGTGCATATCGTCATTATTGTTTTATTGCAGTAGTAAACTACTAGTAGCAATACGCACTTTTTGAGTGGAAGACTGTCGCTGCTTTTATCTTTAAAATTTATGTTCTCTTCTAGTTTCCTTTAAAAATTATGTATACCGTAATTATGTTAGAGATCTCTCTATATATAAAAAAAAAAACTAAGGGTCATCTCCATCCGAAATTTACTTTTTTTAAAATTTTTTATTTTTATTTTATTTTTTAAAAACTTTTTTTTAAAATTTTTTTATGATGTATTCGGTATATGCTATTATCTTTTATTATAGTTATTAAAACATATTAATAAACTGAATCTTACTCCAGTCCAAGAATACCCTGGATATTAACTTTAACATTAATCCCACGTTCTAACGGGGTTGGTGAAGCGATTTGGAGTTTTTATTTTTAATAGGGAAACTGGTTTAAAATCGATTAATTATTTAGCTAATCTTCGTAATGTATATTGTATGAGTTGATATGCAGATTATCTAGATCTAGATACTTTATATTCAGAAAATGTTAATTTACTTATATCTACGCCAGTTAGTCATTCATTTACGCCAAATTTCTACAAATAATTACAGTATCTTATTTAAAATTATGTCACAAATAGATTTTTTCATGTTTGTGATATTTTTTGATTTAATGTCAGCCAAATCAGACGAATTTCAGATTATTTAGTATGCCAAATTTACATTTTTAATTGTTGAACGTCACAATATTAACTATTGAAATTTTTTGTTTTTTAAATTTCCCGCTTGTTTTCAAGTAAAGATTATTATTTTCAAGTGTGGGTTAATGGAGGTATGGAGAGTTATGAGAAAAAAAACTATTCCAAGAACAATTTTAATTAAATTTAATTATATAAATTTGTCTATTAATAGCATTTAATTGTAAAATAATAACGATATATTCACCTGTGCCCAAAGGTCTTGATTCATAGGAGAATTGCAATTTGACATCCAACTAAATACGGTAACATTATTTAAATACCTATAAAATAATTATCTATTCTTCATTTTCATAAGATCAATAAATTCAAATTATAGACAAATATTAATTCATTGAATCAAAAAAAAGTGATTAAAAATAGGCGGTTAATGGTGAGGATTTTGCAATAAAATGTTCACACATTAATTTTCTATTGTTTATTATTTTAATATTTATTTTAAAATTTAAGTTGAATTATATCTTTTTATTTAAAACTTCTTTCTCTAAGTAGCTGAGTTCGACATTGCTTTCCAGAAGTCGCGATATAATGATGAAAAAGCAAATAAGTCTGGCAGGTAGCAGTAGGGGTGAAAATAACTACAGTATGATTCGTGCATTCAGGAAATTTTATCAAATATAAAGGATCTGCTACGCCGAACGCAGGAACTGATGTTATGATATTTAATGCAAATACTCAAATGATAAATTGCGTTTAAACGAAAATAAATAAGATAATTATTAATATATATTAGCATATAATTATTGTGAGATATGCAACATCAGACTGATTTTACTACTGACAACATTTAATTATTAAAGATGCAATAGCAAATAATTATTCATTTCAAGTTTCACTAATGTACTACTGAGAGTCGGGAAGACTCAAACGGCAAAACGGTAAAGAAGATGTTTGACAGACGTAGAGAGCAAAATGGCGTCAATAAAGAGAGATCCGATCTCGCAATTTTTGAAATGCTGAAATTTCTAATTCCAATTTTAATGTCAAAATTATCAAATGATATTTACATTTTAAGAAATAAAATATCAGAAAAGTCAGTCATATTAAATATCAGAATATTTTGTTGAAGCAATCAGTAAATTTTATAGACGATTTATTTATAATATAAGTACTGAAATGTCTTTTGGTGCTTTAACTGTCTACGTAGACTCATTTAATGAGGCCCATTAACAATATACCGTCCGTAGTTTAATACTAATATTAATCTGATATATAATAATAATAATAATAATAAATAATAATAATAATAATAATAATAATAATAATAATAATAATAATAATAATAATAATTAATAATAAAAAGATAACGCCAATCAAACATTCTTTTCACGATTAATT
>CAUHTR010006251.1:0-20438 GCA_959609185.1 Schmidtea polychroa
TGTGTCACGATCAACGATCCGATCCATTTTTAGCATTTGTAAAATTACTATTTTTATTTATTTACCCATTTATGTAATCACGAAGGCCTTTAGGGAAGAGTCGATAGCAAATCTATAAGCAACCATAGGACATTTAAATGACACACAACTAAGAGCAAACAAATTTGGTATTTTTTATACAATAAATTTAATAACCAAAATGAAATTGAATCTGTTTTTGGGCAATAATAATAATAATAATTAATAAATAAAATAATAATAAGCTCAAATGGAACACATTTCTATTGACAATACTTTTTAAAACACCGCTTTAAGTACATAGTATTTTTATTAATATAGATATTTAAACAACTGAAACATTTTTTATCATTAAATCAATGAAAGCTAAAGTTCATAAAACTAAACTTTTTCTAAGACAATCCCAAAAGCAGGAATTCCTGGGTAATAATCTGGAATTTCACTTAACATCCTTACTTTGACAACTTGTTTTTTAGCGAGTCGCTCAATTTCGGGAGTAATTTCTTTCTGGTGAGTTTCTAGATATGAATGCCGTAATCCTGTTATCAGAAGTCCTCCTGTTAAAAAAAAATGAATGAAGACAAAAAAAATATTAAAACCCATCTACGTAGTAAAATAATTAATTTCACTTGATTTTTGTAAATATAAATTCTAATTACATCATTTTGATTACTTAATTTTATCAAATAAGTTTCATACATATTGAGTTCATTGTATATAAAACCATTTTTTCAATATCTTACATTTAACCTTTAAACCTATTTATTATGATTCATTGCATTTAAAAACAAATAACCTTGAGAATTTAAATTGATTTCTCATTGGTTGATAATTATCCAAATTTTAAAATATATTAGTTAGACAGTATTTGATACATGACTGTTAAAAATAATTAATTTCTCGTTTCTAGACAATCCATAGTAAAAATTAGAGTTGCCGCTTCAAACAAAATTTGTCATATTCTAACGCATTGATTAAAATCTTCAGAAATTTAGGAATTTGTGATTCTTGGTTTATTTAGTTTAAATTTATTGCTGATATTTTCAAAAAACATGTAGCTAACCTAAAAATACCCTAAATCATTTATTAATTATAATTTTTTAATTGATTTTAAATGTTATCAATTATTAATGTATTTTAGATTTTTACATAAATAGTCATCCAAGATAATTGTGAAAATAAGTATATTTACTACCTGACTTCAACAATTTCAACATAGGTTGTATGTGTCGGTAGTCCAGATGTGAAGGACTAAAAACGCCTGCCGCAATTATTCTGTCATAAGTATCTTAAAATAAATTATGTAATTTAAAATTAATTAATTATAAATTAATAATTATTAACTTTCTGGAATAGTTTTAACAGGTTCATTAGGTTTGAGAAATTCTTCAAAGTAATTTAAGTATAAATTTTTTACTTTTGCTTTTTCTATCATTGCTGCATTTGATTCCAGAGCATCGATGTTATTGTATCCTAATTTCCTTAGCTTTAGAAAATAGTAATAATCAACAAAAATAATATTAAACCTCTTCTGCAACTAAACCAGTACCTGCTCCAATATCCAAAATCCTTCTTGATTTATCTCGAAATGAAAATAAGTCTAACAATTTCGAAATCATGATAAATCCACAATATGAATTGGGCTTTGATAAATCCTTTTAAGATAATTAATAAAACCTTTAATAAAAGTAAGTACTTCGTCATAAGTTTTGGACCATTCATTGTAAAGATTTTCTAATTCTATGAAATTTGTAATATTTTGAATTTTATTATCAATATATACAATTCCTTTATCACTTTCGCCTGCACTCATTAAATTATGATATAGCCAACTGATAAGTGCATATATATATATCATATTTGATTACAAAGATTACTTTAATAGTGAATAGATTTTTAGTCAGTAAGTGAAAGTGCACCAATATGTGAAAAAACCCTTGATTTGATTCTTGATAAAAAACAGTTGTTCTAATAAAATAAAATTTTCTAAGAGTTGGAAAATTTGTTCAAAATAAATAGTAGGGGATTGCGAGCTCACTGGACAACTACTTCATAAGACTAGTGTAGGAAAGTCGAGGAAAGCGGTTTATTCAACTTTTGTGTGTGTGTCCTTGAATTTTCAATACAAAATTCAATTATCACTAAAATTGTATGGAATTTTCCAAGTACATTAAGGTGGGTCTCCTTGGTCCAGGGATTTTCAGTACAAATCCGATTATCACTAAAAAAAGCATGGATAAGCCAGTATGATTTCTGTGAGTCTCCTTGGTCCTGGTATTTTCAATACAAAAAGGGGTCTACATTAAAAAAGCAACGATTTTTGCAAGTAAATTAAAATGGGTCACCTTGGTCCTTGGATTTTCAATAGAAAAAGGTGGTCTTCAATAAAAAGCGTGGTAATTTCAGGTCTCAAGTTATTTTCAATGGAAAAAGGGGGTCTTTAGATAACATTTACATAAAGATAAGAATAATTTAAAGTTGATGTCAATCCCAATTATCTGTAAAGATTTCATTGTCAAAACCAAATAAATTGGTCATTAACCTTACTTAAACTCTGGTTGATTAATAGAAAATAATTAAAACATTGTTCTAAACCATAAATCTCAATTAATTTACTGTGCATTCATCACAACCTAATATAACGATATAATTTCACATTATTATTGTTTCGTAACTAACTAATGCAATATACCTTAAAACATTGATATTTTACCAACATAACCCTTTTAAAAGTCATAAATTCCCATCGTAACCGATCCCTATTAAATCCAACCGACTATACCCCTTTTAAAGTAATATATTCCCATCTTAACCAATCTTTCACCAAATATTTCTACCCTTTTAAACATCAATATCTAACCGACTATATCCCTTAATTCTACCCACTTGAGGTTATATCCCTTTAATTCAGTCAATCCTCTTAAAATCCTTAGAGATCTTCAAAAATATGAATTTTTATTAACTGTTAATAAGAGCCCACTGAAAGATCAAAAATCAATATTTTTTACAAATATTTCATCCATCAAATACCTAACTAGAGATGATACATTGATTGATTATAATACTTCAGCGACTCAACCAATCATTTTCAAGCAAAAAATTTCAGTATATTCTACAATAATTTTCAAATTGATTTCGAATATCTGTCCTTGATAAATTTAACTGGTTTCTTAGCTTATGATTTTGAATATTTAAGTTCAATGTGCATATGGAAATATTCTTAAAAAATTATTGAAAAAAAATTTAGTCAAATTCAATATCATTACAAAGTCATCATCATCAAAATTTATCCTATCACTTGATTATTGTACAAACTCTAATTACCTGTCATTAAAAATTAATTTTATTTAAAAAACAAGTCAATAAAAATACATCCAATTATCAAGAAATTAATTAAATTTATCTTAGAATTAACATTAAAACCTCAAATTTTTAAATATTCTTTCAATCAACATGAAATTCACTTGAATATTTACTAAAACCATCAACTCTAAAACTTTCGCCTGCACTCATTAAATTATGATATAGCCAACTGATAAGTGCATATATATATATCATATTTGATTACAAAGATTACTTTAATAGTGAATAGATTTTTTAGTCAGTAAGTGAAAGTGCACCAATATGTGAAAAAACCCTTGATTTGATTCTTGATAAAAAACAGTTGTTCTAATAACCTAAAATTTTCTAATCATAATGTTTTCTAGTTATTTATAAATAACATTTCTGTGTTTATTTATTTCTAACTAGATTTAAATAGAGAGAAAATGCGAGTTTTAATTCACGAAAACAAAGTATGATTTTTAGGAATTAATTTCTAATGCGTAAAAATAAATGCGTAAAAGCTAAATTATTAGATAAATTGAAATATAAATTTAAGATAAAGTTTTAGAGTTGGAAAATTTGTTCAAACTAAATAGTAGGGGAATGCGAGCTCACTGGACCACTACTTCATAAGACTAGTGTAGGAAAGTCGAGGAAAGCGGTTTACTCAACTTTTGTGTGTGTTATCGGTCAACGTATATGTTTACTCAATTAAATTAAATTAAAATTTTTTATTTTTTGGCAACAATTTTTATTTTTTTAATTTTCAAATATTTAATGTTTTATTTAAATTATTTGTTTCAAATTTTAGAGAATTATAAAATTTGAAATGAAAAATTAAAAAAATATATATGTATAGTAGGTAGATATGAACCCACGGACCACTATGAATTATCGCGCATACCCCTTTCTAGACAAAGTGCAATTATTGATTTTTTAGTGTAATTTTTTATTAAGTGCTTAGTGTTTTTTTCAATGTGTTTTTCGTTATTCCTAATGTGAGACTTGATATTTTAACCAAATTCTGTATGCGAAAAAGATGTGTCAGATGACGCCAAGCAATATATAAAAATATTTTTTTTGGCAACAATTTTTATTTTTCTAATTTTCAAATATTTATTCTGGTTTTTTAAAAATTATTTCTTTCAAATTTTAGAGAATCATGAGGCATCATGGAAAGGGGAATTTCGATTGTTGATGAATATATTTTCATTGCAACTTTGATTCTTAATTATTTTCCCAACACTGTATTTAGTGCAACAACATCTTCTTTTGTTATATGAGCAATGAAACTAAATATTGCGATTTGATCAATTTGACTGCATTTGAGAATTTATATGGAATTTTATCTACTATGAAATATATCTTATTTGAACTGGTTTCACATCTTTCTTGATTTGAATCTGTTTCATTTATTTTCTTAATTGCAACTGTTTCTTTTAATACAATAAATATAAGAAATTTTATTTTTAATTATATTTTAATTATAAGTATTTTAATAATTGCTATTAATAATTTTATTTTATTTTCGTTCTTCTTCTTCTTATTATTATAATTAATATTATTATTATAATTAATATTAATAGTATTATAGTTATATTATATTATTATTATTATTATTATTGATATTATTATTATTATAATTCAAAGTATCGACCGAAACCACGTACATCTTATTAATTATTATTTAGATTTAATAAAATTACGACATAATATTTTCTATTCTATTACTCACTGTTGAGAATTAAATATCTATTCTTCATTAAAAATCAAACAAATTATTTAACTAGGTGTAAACATTTCGTTCACTTTATTGTTCCGAGAAATCTATATTTTAAGTATAATTATTATTTCATTTAAAATATATTTAAAACCAGCATGTTTTAATTACAAAAATAGTTATCAATAATGGAGTAAAGAGTAGGAAATTATTTAGAATCAATAAGTAACACGCAGACATTAGTTTAGTAGATGTACTTATGTTAATACACATTACAATAAATCCACTTACGTTTCATAGAAGTTAAGCACATACCAACCAATCAAAATTATGCATTGATATTGCATCCTATTGCATATCAGTAATATCAAAACCGTAAAATTCATTACATCATTAAATAATTACTTTTATTACTGGTTAATTATGAGGTTAATTCGCGTCTGTGCGAGCTTTTTACTTTGTTGATTTGAATTGTGTGCGCACACAGACGCGGACAATTGTGATATGATATTTGGAATTTAGTCAGATTAGTTTTTCGATCGATTTTGGAAATATGATTCGAATTCTGGAAGTTTTTTAGAATGGATTTATAATTTTGTTTTTGAATTTTCGGCCTTAGTGAAATATGGAAGACAATTAATGTTTGATATGTCGTATTTCAATGAGCAATATAGCGAAGAGATGTCTTTCAGCAGTGAAACTCGTTGCAAATTATTAATAGAAGTAATGTAAATGTCATAGATAATCAAGATATTTATGAATTCGTTTATATTTCAAAATTTCTAATTGACATCAATTCAATTTTTCAAAGTTTATCAAAACGATTAGAAATCAACGATTTAATTTCTGTAAATCATGAAATGACAGAAGAGGAACTCCAAGATATGTTTATGAAATTTCCCCAAAAATTTAAAGATATTCGTAAATTATCTGAAACCATTTATGACATTAGCGATAAAATGACTTGCTAACTTATGAATATGATATTCTATTTAATCAAGCTCTTAAAAGGATCAACACAATTCAAATGTTTATTAGCCAAAGTGTTGAACAATTATCCAATGTTTCAAATTCAATCATGGCTCAATCTCAATTAATTGGACACGTTAAATGGTTTAACAAACAATGGTTTTGTACAAATAAAGCGTGTGATTCGATTAGTTATAAAGAAATTCTTCTGATGTGTCTTAGACGTAAACAATTACAATATTTTAAACTATACTCAATCACTAAATATAATTTTTGCAAAATAATAAATTATTTCAGTTAATGGTTACAAAATTAATAAAATTATTACAATATTGCAAGATGCAATAAATCAACCCATCTTTGGGGCCGTCCATAAATGACGTCACGCACTTAGGTGAGGTCAGACATTTGTGATGAAGGGGAGGGAGTTTGGGAAATGTGACGTCACATTAAAAAAATATTATGATTATTATTTAAACAGGTCAAATTAAACAAATTATTTTTTCAAATACTCAAGATTGGTACTTAAATTGTAATAAAACGTTTTCCCCATTTAATACGGATATAAAATACTTACACGACCTAAAGAGAGGACAAACCATTTTTGGCATGTGAAATAATAATTAGTTATCGTCTATTATTATGTAGATAGCTTTTTACTCATTTGGCAAGCGTGCAAATTAATTGCCAATGCGTCTTCCACAAAGAAATCAAATCTTCAAATCCTTATCGGTCGATTCCATATGACTTGTATTGTCCGTCAATACAATCCGTGCTTAGCGATAGGATTTGCGAAAAATGTCACACATATTTTGAGTCGTTAGTCATGCTGCGCAGCCACTCTGCAACTCACAAGTAGGAATCAATTATTCTACCTAAACGCATTAGGCCACAGAGAGTTGCTGCACGTCGGCAACTTGAACTAATGGTTATAATCGCGAACGAAGAAAACGGAGAGAGTGTGGAATGGATAGATGAAGAAGAGCTTGATCTGAATGGAATGTCTATACTACAGGATGAACAGATCTGTTCTTTCCCCATTCATTCCATTAAGGATCATTTTGCTTCTACATGGGAAAATGGATAAGCATAGAATTAAATTTGTACATTCATAAAATACTAATTATTTTTAATGATTCAACTAGAAATTCTTCACTTTATTTACTTTAATAATATTCGATAATGATTATTTTAAAGTGATTTTTATGCTAATTTCAGCAATGTTTAAAAAAATTAATTTTTTTTACAATTAGATGGAGTGTTTTTTTTAGGGGGGTCAAAGCAATGTGACGTGATATTTGAAGGGGTCTGACTTTTTGTGACGATGTGACAACGGGAGGGAGAGGGGTGTCAAAAATTAGCCAAAATCGCGTGACGTCATTTATGGACGGCCCCTTTCATCAAAATTGGAACAAAGTAATAACATATTTCTAAAAATTTCAACAGTTGTAAAATATTTAAGCAAATTGGAACACAATTATAAAAATATTACAACATAAAAAAATGCGAATTCGTGAAACACGAAGTGAAATTTCCCGGATATATTCTCAACGAAAACGGAATAAAACCATTTGAGGACAATATATAGCCAATCACAGAATTTCCACTTCCCAAAACGACAAAAGAACTGAAACGTTTCAGTAGGTAATTACGAGCTCCCTGTAGCAAGGGGCAGTAATTTTTTTCTGCTTTTTTGATTACGCAATTGCTGAAGTGAGCCAATAGAAAAAAGGCCAAGATTTATCTGATTATAGTGAGGGGGGTCTCCTTGGTCCTGGGATTTTCAATACAAAATCCGACTATCACTAAAAGAGCATGGTAAATAAAGGTCTCAGGATATTTTCAATAGAAAAATGTGGTCTTCAAATAACAAAGCGTGGTCCTCGCTAAAAAAGCAAGGATTTTTCCAACTACAATTAAGATGGGTCTCCTTGGTCTTGTGATTTTCAATACAAAATCCGACTATGACTAAAAAAGCAAGGACAAGCCAGTATTATTTGGGTGGGTCTCCTTGGTCCTGGGATTTTCAATACAAATTCGATTATCACTAAAAAAGCAAGGATAAGCTAGTATTATTTCTGTGAGTCTCCTTGGTCCTGGGATTTTCAATAGAAAAAGGTGGTCTTCAATAAAAAAGCGTGGTAATTTCAGGTCTCAGGTTATTTTCAATAGAAAAAGGGGGTCTTTAGATAACATTTACATCAAGATAAAATTAATTTAAAGTTGATGTCAATCCCAATTATCTGTACAGATTTCATTGTCAAAACCAAATAAATTGGTCATTAACCTTACTCTGGATAATTAATAGAAAATTAATAAAACATTGTTCTAAACCATAAATCTAAATTAATTTACTGTGCATTCATCACAACCTAATAAAACGATATAATTTCACATTATTTTTGTTTCGTAACTAACTAATGTAATGCAATTTCCTTAAAACATTGATATTTTACCAACATCACCTTTAAAATATCATACATTCCCATCTTAACCGATCCCCATTAAATCCAACCGAATATATCTCCTTTAAAATAATATATTCCCATCTTAACCGATCTCTCACCAAATATTTCTACCCCTTTAAACATCAATATCTAACCGAGTATATCCCTTAATTCTACCCACTTGAGGTTATATCCCTTTAATTCAGTCAATCCTCTTAAAATCCCTGGAGATCTTCAAAAATATGAATTTTAATAAGAATCAACGGAGTGACAATATGGATATGTCGGTTAATAAGTCGGCAGAGATGCAAAATCAGTTAACAATTCTTACAAGACTGTGTAGTGATCTGATCGATTATCAATCCCAAATAAAAAGAAAGCAATCTTCAAGAATAAATATATTATAATAAGTTGGAAGCGGACTACAAATTGAAAACAACCCCACGAAACAACAACAGGAATGGAACAATTTAAGATCACAGAGGCACGATAAGCAGAAGAAAGATGGAGTAGACGAAAAGAACCTCAGGCAAGAAGAGAAGAGGGGTATTTAAGAAGAAAGGAAGGACTGTTAAAAGTTGATATAATGAGACTAACTGTCAATGACAGCCAGAGGGAAAAGATAGAAGAAATGTGTGAAAGACAACAATACAGATAAATAATACCGATCAATATGATGAAAGTGGTACCGACCAACGAACTGGAATTACAAAGAACTCTAAAATCGAAACCGAAATAATCGAAAGAATAGAAAATCTAATATTGGACCATCAAAACATCAGAACATTTGAGAACAATCAGGAAAAATGTACAGACATCAACAACTAGATTGGTATTACACCAATCCAAGAGAATCGCAATAAGAAGCAAGGTCAGCCAAATTAAGAGCCAATGAAATAACGGATAATCAAGAGAAATGCAAAGAAATAGCAGCAAACACAAAAATGATGATGCTCAAGGAAAAGGATAAGAAAGGTGTAAAGGGTGAAGTGGAAAGTAAAGAGGGAGAGTAGATGAAAATAGTAAAAGGGAAGTGTACATATGTAAAAATTGATGTATAAATAGCAAACAAAATGTATTAGACGTATATGTAGAAATTGATGTATATGTAGCAAATGATCGATGTATAATTAATTAAAAAGGAAATGGATCAAGTAATCAGTAATTTTTTTTCAGTAATTTACCCTTACAATCGTAAATGAGAACAAAAGCTCGAATGAGAAGAAAGAATATAAATTCAGAAGAAAGATAAAAGTGCAAACCCGGAAGAAATGAGTTAAACGAATATCTAAAAGGAATAGATAATTTGGAACTTAAACGAAGATGAAACGTTAAAAGGAAGAAGGAAGTCACAAACCCACTTACATTTGAAATTTAATCAAATCAAGCGAACTTAGACCCAAAGCGAAGATAATGTGAGTTATCCAGTAAAGAAGGAAAATCCATAAATCAGAGCATTATCACAAATAAAACCATCAAGAGAAATCAATATATCAAATCACCCAGTTAAACTGAAGTTCTGAAGACCCTTGACCAAGGTCTATCCAATACCATCAGTTGATCCAGAAACCCAGAATCCCAGTTAAAAATTCAAAGAGAATAAAGGAAAACAGGCAAATTCTGATAAAAAGGATCCCGGATCTTCAGTAAATACCGCGAGTTAATTATGAAAATCAACAACAGGAATCAAACATACCTAAACAATCCAGCCAAAAATTGAAACCGAAAACAGAAACGAGAGAAACACCCAACTGATGAACTGATCCAGAAATAAAACTTTGGCATGTGATTTTTGTATGTTTTTTATTTCTTTTCGCATGTTTGGCAATATGTATTTGTTGTGGATGATTTTGTATGTGACGTTATTTCCTGGATGATTGATGTCGTGTTTCTTTGAGAGATGCACGTATTCCTGAATTCTTTCTGTATTTTCGTTATTGACGTCATACCAGCAATCGTAGATTTGTTTGAGTAGTTCTTTCAGTGTTTCTGGTTGTTTGATTTTGATTGTTTCGGTTGCGCAATCGAGTCCAGTACAGCCAACGGAACCCATAGTCATTCCGGAGCAAGTAGCAACGATCAATCACAATTGTAACCACTAAACATCAGCGGGCAAAAGCAAAATGGCTCGCAGAGTTGGCCGCCATTGTTCCAGCAGATTTTATGTTTGCGTCTTAGGCTCCAACAGCCGCCGTTCTACCACCAGAAGTACCTTACCAGTGTTTCGACGCGGATCTGGACGCGTTAAATTTCCGATTAGACGTATTATTGTACACCCAATTCCGAAATTTAATAACTTCTATAATTCACGTTGGTGAGCACATCAGTTGAGGTGAGTCACCATTTACGTGATAATGAAGTTATTAAATTTCATTTATTCAATAATTTATTAGCAACAAAAATGGTTTTCAGGTAATTTTTTTAATTTCAAGTATATTTTAAGACTTGAATTTTGATTTTATATAATTATGAGATCATTATTCAAGTTCTTTAAATATTACTGTTAGTCATCATTTATAATTTATAAATATATTAATAATTAAATTTCAGGTGTTTTTAGGAAATTTATGATATTTCATGCATTAATATGGAATTATTTCGCTAAAATGTAAGTTAGATATTTTTATATTTATAAATAAATAAAGTAATCACCAAACACATTTATTTTTTTAAGACATTTAGGAAAAAATCGGCGTCCATAAACGAAATAGTTGTTTTAAATTTTTATAATTTCTTTCTATAAATCAAAAGATCTCGAAGGACCTTCAATATTTGAAATGCTGCCTTCACACATATTATAAAATATTTTAATGTTTTGTAATTTTAATGAATAAAACTTACATTGTATTTTCTTCTTTTTACCTAAAGCTCAAGGTAGAGCTGTCGGAATATTTTAACAATATGTTAACGGGTTATTTATTTCGGAACAAAAACCTATATAAGAATTTTGCATGCATTTTTCATTGTGTTTTGTGTTCAGTTATTTTTCTCTCACCTTCACTAAACCTATAATAAAGTTACTAAATTTCGGAACAATAAATTTCTACACACAGGTAAGTTTGTGTGTTCCTATAATATATATTTATTGATTTTTTTTAGATTATAGAAGTTAATAAATTTCGGAATTAGGTGTATACCGCTCGTGTAACGAATTAAACGCGATCGTAAAAAACACATTGATTATGAAGTAACTTNAAATTAGAAGGATGAGAAATATTTCTGTACACCTGATTCATAGACAAAGTGTTATGTGAATTATACCGGTTGATAATTTGCCTTGGTAAAGCCATAGATTGAGGGATATTGTAAATCTTTAGCATTCGTAAATAATTTATACATAAAGAGAACTTACTTGATTAGGGAGGTTTCCTCTTTTCATTGAAGGATACAGTTGATTCTAAATTTTTAATTTTATAATTTAATTATAACACTTTTGAAGCAAATTTACATTATAAAATCAAATTTAGATTTTTAAAAATTTTATTTTAATTGTGAAAATCTTGAATCGAAAAATTTTTGGAATAAAAATCCAAATATTTCAAATTGGTTAGTGTAGCAACAATTTTTTATAAAACACTATTAATCTAAATAATTCAAAAAAATATTTGTTGAGAGATGTTAAATTTTAAAATATTAACCTCTTAACGGTTTAACCCGTAGTAGGTAGATGTGAGCCCCCCATTTTCCAAGGTCAAGTCGCGATTATTGATTTTTAAATTTTTATTGATTTTAAAGTGCAAATTTTTCAAAATAGAAAATTTCCCATATACAGGCAAACTGAATATGGATTATTAAATTTATATGGAATTCTGCGCTTCTGTTTCGTTTTACATTATCCCATATGGATTTGTACAAGCCCAGTATAAATTTCAGCCAATTAGTGCCACATATTTCGAAGGGAAACTTGATATCAATGTGACAATTGTAAAGTATCTTTATATATATATATATATATATATATATATATATATACGGTTTCAATTTTTAAATCGCAAAAATCATTTTAACACTTTTTTGAATACATATGAAGCAAATTTATATTATAAAATCAAATTTAGATTTTTAAAAATTTTTGGAATAAAAATTCAAATATTTCAAATTGGTTAATGTAGCAACAATTTTTATAAAAATTTTTCTTTTAAATTTTAAAATATTAACCTTATAACGGTTTAACCTGTAGTAGTACGCCACCATTAGTTACCGCGCACTGGTTAGCAACAGAGCCCCCTCTTTTTTTCCAAGGTCAAGTTTCGATTATTGATTTTTAAAATTTTTTTATTTTTATTGATTTTAAAGTGCAAATTTTTCAAAATAGAAATTTTCCCATATACGGGCAAACTGAATATGGATTATTAAATTTAAATGGAATTCTGCGCTTCTGTTTCGTTTTAGATTATCCCATATGGATTTGTACGCTGTCTATACAAGCCCAATATAAATTTCAGCCAATTAGTGCCACATATTTCGAAGGGAAACTCGATATCAATGTGACAATTGTAAAGTTTAATATACGGTTTAAATTTTTAGGTCGAAAAAAAATATTTATATTTTTTGAACCATATAAGATTTTGATGAAATTTTCGTATGGATAACATCCTTATAACTTAGCCTTTCATTATTGACAATAAAAAAATACGACCTTTTTTGAAAGGTTTTTAAGAGGTTAAAATATTGATTATCAACTGAAATAAATTAAAATGAAAAATATTTCATAAAAAGCTAAATATACAATTTAATATTTAAAATGATAAATAAAAACTAGTATAATGTGTTGAATAAAAAAAATGATCGGCTTAGAGATGAAAAATTATTAATAATAAATGACAATAGGCATGCAATATATGAAACAGACACTATTATAAGATACAATACAATGTGAATTAGGTCAAGGGTAAATGTTACTATTAGTGATCGATTGTGGAGATGTTTATTGGATGTAGGCTCTAAGATAAGTATTCTAAATCGTAGTTTAATTGAGGACCACCAGTTCAACTAAAATAAAATGTGTAATATAGTTGGAACTATAACATTAAAAAGTTAAAATATATGGGATAACAGAAAGTAAATATATGCAATTTTACATTGTCGAAGAAATCTCTCTATATATATAAAAAGTTAAGGGTCCCCTCCATCCGAATTTTACTTTTTTATTTTTTTGATTTTATTTATTTATTTTTGATTAAATTTATTTTTAATTTATTTAAAATTTTTTTATTATTATTTTAATTTTTTTCATTAATTTATTTATTTATTTTTATTAATATTTTTTTCATGTATTTTTTTAAAATTTTATTTTATCATTTTTTTAAAAATAATTTTTTATCATTTATTTTTTTATTATTATTATTTTTTCATTTTTTATTATTATTTTTTTAGTTGTCATTTTTAATTTCATGGGATAACAGAAAGTAAATATATGCAATTTTACATTGTCGAAGAAATCTCTCTATATATAAAAAAGTTAAGGGTCCCCTCCATCCGAATTTTACTTTTTTTATTTTTTTTTCATTTTATTTATTTTTTAAAATTTATTTTTAATTTATTTAAAATTTTTTTATTATTATTTTAATTTTTTTCATTAATTTATTTATTTATTTTTATTAATATTTTTTTCATGTATTTTTTTAAAATTTTATTTTATCATTTTTTTAAAAATAATTTTTTATCATTTATTTTTTTATTATTATTATTTTTTCATTTTTTATTATTATTTTTTTAGTTGTCATTTTTAATTTCATGGGATAACAGAAAGTAAATATATGCAATTTTACATTGTCGAAGAAATCTCTATATATAAAAAAGTTAAGGGTCCCCTCCATCCGAATTTTACTTTTTTTATTTTTTAAAATTTATTTTTAATTTATTTAAAATTTTTTTATTATTATTTTTTTCATGTATTTTTTTATTATTATTATTTTAGTTGTCATTTTTAATTTCATGGGATAACAGAAAGTAAATATATGCAATTACATTGTCGAAGAAATCTCTATATATAAAAAAGTTAAGGGTCCCTCCATCCGAATTTTACTTTTTTTATTTTTTTTTCATTTTATTTATTTTTTTTATTATTATTTTTTTCATGTATTTTTTTAAAATTTTATTTTATCATTTTTTTAAAAATAATTTTTTATCATTTATTTTTTTATTATTATTATTTTTTCATTTATTATTATTATTATTTTAGTTGTCATTTTTAATTTCATGGGATAACAGAAAGTAAATATATGCAATTTACATTGTCGAAGAAATCTCTATATATAAAAAGCTAAGGGTCCCCTCCCTTTTACTTTTTTTAATTTTAATTTATTTATTTTAAAATTTTTTAAAATTAATTTTTTATCATTTATTTTAATTTTTCATATTTTTTATTATTTTTTTTAGTTGTCATTTTTAATTTTTTTATGATGTATTTATTCTTTTGTACTTATTGTTCTATATAACTTTTAAACGGTTTATGCTATTATCTTTTATCATAGTTATGTAAACATATTAATAAACTGAAATATAATGAAATATAATCGTCTCAATCGTATCACACAGAAGTTTGTCATTTGTTTATTCGAAACATGATATAATTTTTACCGGTTGATTTGAATAACTTGCATTTGACATTGTTCCCATTCTACTTTTAATTTCATTGAGTAGATTCCTAGGATCAGCAGGAATTATTACTAAGATGATTTTTTTTTTATAATTATAATTCAAACTTTATAAATTTACCTTTAAAGTTAGTTGATAAAGATTTGGAAAAAATTAAACAAATAATTTGTACATGCACATCGGGTGGAATACATCTACTAGGTTTGACTATTGCCATTGTGTAATTCGGTTTGGAAGCAACAGTATTACATATTGCTTTTACAGCATCGGGACTCATTATAATTTGTAATTCAACTGATGCCTTACATGTGCTGTCTTTACTTATTATTTCTATATCTGAATTTTTACCATATAAACTAGGGGCATATGAATCAAAATAATTGACATAATATATAGAACATATACGATCCCAAGAATCCATAGAAAACAAGCTAAATAATGATGATAAATTCATAATAAAATACTGAATAAATATAACACCTTAAATTAATGTTTTGATCAATACATAAAACAATATCAGCTCTTTTGTCTTCAAAATAAATGAGACAACCTTCAAATAATGTGATTGTATTATTTCTTGGATCCATGCTTGATTTATATACTGGTTGGATAACAAATCTATTTGGGTTCATATTATTGTTAGGATTTATTATATTATTTTGCGAATTATAGGCATATGGAAATCTTTGAAAAGACGGGACCATTTCAACATCTTGGCTCATTTGGAGAGATTTTTGGGAATTTACATGACCATGAATTTCACTGCAAGATTCAACACTACTTGGCTTAATCTATGAAATTAAATAAAATTAAAAATTTAATAAAAAAAAAAAAATTAAAAAAAATTCGGATGGAGGGGAACCCGTAGCTTTTTTATATATAGAGATATTGTAAGTATTGCTTCATCAATATATGTTAAAAATTGTTCTTCTTTTATCCATTTCAAATCCTTCTTTACATTATATATTGTCACTATTTCTATAGAGATTGATCCACTTTGATCAAAATTATATACCATTTACCATTAATATTATACAATATATAATACTCGTTAAATACCTTGACTAAACTATAGCTAATTTTTTATATTTTGTAGAATTGGCCAAAAATCGATTTTACATGGCGATTTCATTTTTAGGAATAAATATTTTGTATCTTTTAATTGATCAAAAATTTGCAATTTCTCTATATATAAAAAAGCTAAGGGTCCCATCCATCCGAATTTTACTTTTTTATTTTTTTTAAAATTTTTTTTATTATTTTTTTTAGTTGTCATTTTTAATTTTTTTATATATTTATTCTTTTGTACTTATCGTTCTATATACTTTTGAAACGGTTTATGCTATTATCTTTTATCATAGTTATGTAAACATATTAATAAACCGAATCTTACCCCTGCGAAGTGAACAGGAGTTGGTGAAGTGAAGTGATAAATGGAATTTTGTCAGGATATTAGAAAAATATATATTTCAACCAAACCATAATTATAATGCATAGAACAACAAGCTCAAAGAACCATGACTTTGTTGACCAAGTCAGATTCAACAAGCGAATACCAAATTTAATAACACTCAACAACTTTTACCTTGTTCACGCTTGATAAATAAATGTGATCAATACGTCATCAAACTTTTCACCAAGGTCAAAATTAATCTAATTCATTTGAATGTGTGGAAATAAAGTCGTAAGTTGTTCCATTTCCCATCACCATTACTGTAATCCAGCGCTTCTCAACCATTTTTGCTTGAGTACCCCTTGGAAGTTCATTATCCTAAATTGTACCCCTTATATTATTATAAATTATTACCCCTTATATCGCGTATTTGTTATTATTTTAAACTTGTTCGAACACTAAATATTGCAATTTCGAGGGGCACACATAACTTTGAACAATATTTTGTGTATAAATAGTGAGCGCAAAAACAATTTTTTTGTCCAATATTTGCCACCGCTTTGAAACTAAATATTTTTAACATCCGCAATTACTAATATTTTTTCGCGTACCCCTAAGCCATCAGACGCGCACCCCCAGGGGTATGCGTACAACGGGTTGGGAATCGCTGCTGTAATCCATAGTACATATTTTTATTCTTTATCTAATACATTGATTAAATTTAACAAAAATTTGTTTTCAACAAAACCAATTTGGTTTAAACAAATCCGTAACTACTGGTGCAAATTATACTAATTCAAAGGACCCACACATGTCTACAACCGTCATTAATAGGCTAAGAATGACCAGTGGCGTAGCTAGAAATTTTGGGCCCCTATATTGCATACACAAGTGAAATAGGTGCGGAGCACCATAGCGCCACAGGGAAAAAAATTTTTTGACCCTCTTTGGAAGCACAATTGAATTAGACCAGGGTTTCCCAAACTTTTCCTGCGAAGGAACACTGCGTAACTCTCGAAATTTTGATGGAATAACTTGTTTATTTTGTACAGTATGAGACCAGTGGCGTAGGGGGAGGGGAGAGTGTTAATTGAAAGAAGGGCTTAGAGTTACATTGGAGTTTTGCGCCGCAGGCAAAACATTTTTTGGGTCCTCTTTGGAAAGACGATTTAATTAAATAATTAGAGCTCAATATACAATATAAATCGTTATAAAATGATAGTAATGTATCAGGGACAAATGTGTATAGCCGACAAGCGACCCCGATATAAATGGGCGATTTACTTAGATAACTAAAGTTGCTTGCTTATACAGTATATTATTAGCGAGGGAGAGGCAGAGGGGATTGCATAAATAGGTAAAATGCAGGTAAATAATGTACTTAATGCAATAGAGTTAGGGAATCTTAATTATCGGGGACCAAATTTTACGATGGGAAGCCGACGTTGGATGCAATTTTCAGTAGTGCAGTGTATAGATGGAATTTAAAATTACGTATAATGGCATTTTAAAAATTTGAGAAATACGTCATATGCGTCATACGTGCGATTTGATGCAAAACATATTTTTTCTAATAGATAACGAGTTATAACGACATTTTAAGTAATGCAATGTATAGATGGAATTTAAAAGTAAATATAATGACATTTTAAATTTTCGAAATATGTCAATGCGTTGCGTCATATTTGCGTTTTTGAGTTAAAACATACTTTTTTTCCTAGTACACTAATTCTGACGAATTTTTCAGTAGTGCAATGCATAGATGGAATTCAAAATTAAGTATAACAGGATTTTAAAATATTGAAAAATATTAATGCGTTGCGTCATAATTGGGTTTTTGAAGTAAAACATAGTTTTTCTCTAAGATGGTGACTTCTGACGCAATTTTTAGTAGCGCAATACATAGATGGAATTTAAAGTTAAGTATAAAAGGATTTTAAAATATTGAAAAATATTAATGCATAACAAGTGGAGCTTAAACAGTGGAGCTTTATTACATAAAACCACAAATCGATCATTTGGAGGTCCCTGTTGACTGTGCCGTTGTTTGACATTGTTTTCTGAAGAAAATTAAGGAAATTTGGAAAAAGCCCCCCTTGCCTTGTGGGTCCCTATGCATTGCTTACTCTTGCTATATAATAGCTACGCCACTGACCGATAATGACAAATCATAATTGAAAAATTCTTATAATGTATATTTTATGAAGTAAGCATGAGAAGATTAAGAATAATTACATTTTATACAAAACACGCTGAATTTTCTTAAATTTCGAATTTATTAAAATAAAACATGAAATTAAATTCAAATATACTTACTACTTCTGAAACGGAATTACTTTGCTGAACTAAATTTGAATGTGTATTTCCCATATGAAATTGTGGTGATTGTGAATGGGGGATGGATGAAGGTGTTGATCTATGAGAACTAACACTAACACTATTAGGAGCCGAATACAGTTGATCTTGATAATAATAACATGGCATCGAATTTACTTTGCTCATCTGAGATTGATTTATAGAGCCTGATTGATAATAAGAAGTATTAGCTGATGGCATGAATTTTGATTGGCTCTTGGAATGAGTTAAAGTAGACTGAGATGTTCCAACCAATGTGCTGTTATACGTGATATTTGATTGGCCATAATTGTGTTCCAGTTGATCATTATTCGTTATTGATCGCCCATTTAGGCTAGTGTTTAAGGAATTTTCAATATCTGTTTGTGCATGATTTGATATATTTTCTGAATTCTGAGAACAATTGGAAGCATTAACTAAATTCATCATAATGAAATCATATTCTGTTGAATCACAGGCTTCTTTATTTGGATTCCATTTCATTTTTTTATTCGGTATCTGACAAGAATTAGTAGATTCGAAAGCTTTGCTTAAACCTAAATATTTATATTATACGTACACCAATATATTAAACAATA
Organism: Schmidtea polychroa; assembly: GCA_959609185.1. Classification (NCBI taxonomy): domain Eukaryota; kingdom Metazoa; phylum Platyhelminthes; order Tricladida; family Dugesiidae; genus Schmidtea; species Schmidtea polychroa. Next base: position 19,405 of record CAUHTR010006251.1, read on the forward strand.
TATAAACAACACCAAATCCAACTTACCGTGGGTTAAAATGACAGACCATTTTGATGATTGGTAATAAGAAGACAAATCTTTACAACCTTTGCTATTGTAATTAAGCATATCGCAAACACTCATATGAGAATCATACTTAACAGGACTGAATAAACTAAAACGAACTTTCATTGATTTCATGTCATTTACTAGATCATTAATGTCATCTAGCAACAAATCAGAACAAGTAATAAAAATTAAATATCTCTTTCTTTTAGGATGATTGTTTCTAATTTTATCATAACATTGAAAAATATTTCTTGCTTCACTCAATATAGTTTTCATATTTGATAATTGATTTTTAGAATTTCTTTCAACAAAATTCAAATCATCCATACTTTCCATTACTTTGAATATCATGGGAGTGTCTAAGCATTCAACTTTATTTTCATTACTAACTGGTGAAAATGAATACAAAGAATACAATGACGTATATTCATCACGTCCAAAATCGGCTTTAAGAGGCTCACCGCCGTTTAAAAATTTCAAAATAATATCAAAATAATAATTTCTAAAATCAGACATATAAACTGTTCCTTTACTAAATACTTTAATATTTTCTATAAATATTAATGTATCCTTTGGTTTCAATGTACTAATATACAATTCCACACTTTCTGTCCAAGATCTTTTTGGAAATAAATCAATACTGTTATTAGATTTACCTAAATAGAGAAGTATATTATAATAAAAATTCAACTTTCTATTACTTTCGCAAATAATTGAATTTTCTAATGTCTCAGACTGAGTTAATGCTTCACAGGAGTTCTGAAGAAGGGAATCTAATGTTTGACATTCAGAAGGTTGATTAAATTTAGTTTCTTCAGAAATAGAGGAATTTTCAGTTATCATTTCAAATAGTTATAACAGCAAAGTTAATTCTACAGATATCATTAATTAATAAACTACTAGTAATGAAAAATACAAGTTAGTTATTGAATTTAGCATGTGATTAACAATTCATAATGTATGAAATTTAGAAAATAAGAAATTAT